>WSYH01003999.1:0-58682 GCA_036426205.1 Ascaphus truei
GCGTTTCGGGCTTGTGGCCCTTTATCAAGGTGAATAAAAATAGCTTACCGTAGTGTGTTTAAATACCTGATCCTTGCGCTGCTGTAACCAATCCCCCATCACTTCCTGGTTTGAAAAAAGCGACGCGGGACATGTGACATCAGCGCGTTGGAGCCGGTGCAATACAACAAACTTTATTAAAACATAAAAAAATTGACACTCCGCAAATGAATGAAAGTGTGTATAAACATTAAAACAAAGTTAAAAAAAACAAATAAAGAAACATTGGAATAGTTAATTCAATGAATAAGAGCACATAAATGCCTCATCCATGAGTTAAGCATGTTCTATACCTGTTGGACAACCACAGTTAGAGTTTAATGAGAATTGTATTGGTAAATTTTATCTCTGTTGTTCAAGGGTTACACATTTCCACTTTCACCTTTGCAGCACAACTTTCCTAATCTTACAAAAATGGAAAGAACTACACTGAATGCCTTGAAAGCCAATAGCTCTGTGATTATCAAAGGAGCGGATAAGGGAGGGGCCATTGTGGTACTCAATAGAAGTGACTATAAAAATTAGGCTTTACGCCAACTTTTGGATGAATCATCTTATGTCAGACTACGTGGCGACCCGACTTCCACTTTCTTAAAGGAGTTAAGAACCCTTCTTGAAGAAGGTTCCTTGCTAGGTGTCCTAGATTTAAAGGAACTTGATTTTTTGTTCCGTCCATATCCGGTTATCCCGATTTTTCACCATCTCCCAAAGATTATTACAAAGCAAAAGGGGGAAAAACTCTTTTTCACAGTCTCCATTGTTTATCACGCAATACAACAAACAAGCAAATCAAATTAAAAGTATTGTAAGAAAACATTGGGGTTCATTAGCTGCTGATCCTGTTTTACAACAGGTCTTTAATGAAGGTCCCAAATTCGTATTTAAAAAGGCTAGAACGATTTCAAATTATGTTTCACCCAGTTTATTTACCACCAAAAAATTGGTTAACAATTTACCTAAGGGATGTTTTAAGTGTCTAAAGTGTAAATCTTGCAAACACATGCAAACAACATCTGAATTTTCTTCTACGATTACAGCGAATAGTTACAAAATGACATCTTTTATAAATTGCAATACCACATTTGTAATCTATCTACTCAAATGCAATTGTGGAAAACAATACGTAGGCCGAACAATCAGGGCCTTGAAAGTTCGAATACTCGAGCACTTACGCCTAATTATCAAAAAAGATGTTAATCACCCTGTTTCTCTACACTTTACCAATTGTAATATGGGTAATGTAAACAATTTTTCATGTATTGGTATAGAGCATGTACCTTGCCCCATTAGAGGTGGGGACAGAAATTGTATTCTAGACAAGAGAGAGCTCTTCTGGATCTTTACTTTAAAGACTCGTATCCCAAGTGGTCTCAATTCAGATTGGGACCTTGGGCCTCTCCTGCTCTAATTTAATAAATATATGTTACCTTTCTTTCCTCCACCACATGGGAAATACATTTGTCTCTACATATATTTTTCTAAAGTTCGGAACATTTTCTCTGAAATAAATATAAGGATAGGAATAATACAGATATGTATGTATGTATGTATGTTTATTTTTTAGAAAAAAAGATCTTAATATATACTGTATATTCATATTCTTAAGCCATTATGGAATGTCTTTTTGTCAAATATGTTGTTGGGATTGTCTCTCATTCTGCTAAAGACCATTATCCTATCTTTTTCATGATGAGGAATATCCCTTTCTCTTTATTATGAGTAGTTTAAATGGTTTTGGACAGTATGTGATATTTGCTTAAATTTGGATATCATACATGTTATTGTGAGTGGTAACTGTTCATTGTTTATATTGAGTGATTTATATATATGTTATCTTTACTCATTGCTCAAGATTATGGCTTTTATATTGCCATTTATATATGTATACTGTACGTGTGTATTTTTCCAAATTTACCAATACAATTCTAATTAAACTCTAACTGTGGTTGTCCAACAGGTATAGAACATGCTTAACTCATGGATGAGGCATTTATGTGCTCTTATTCATTGAATTAACTATTCCAATGTTTCTTTATTTGTTTTTTTAACTTTGTTTTAATGTTTATACACACTTTTTCATTCACTTGCGTAGTGTCAATTTTTTTATGTTTTTAATAAAGTTTGTTGTATTGCACCGGCTCCAACGCGCTGATGTCACATGTCCCGCGTCACTTTTTTCAAACAAGGAAGTGACGGGGGATTGGTTACAGCAGCGCGAGGATCAGGTATTTAAACACACTCCGATAAGCTGTTTTTATTCACCTTGATAAAGGGCCACAAGCCCGAAACGCGTAGGTGTTCTGTTTGTTTCGTTTTTTGATCCAAGAAACTTGTTTATTATGGGAACGCACCTCTGTGTTTTTTCAAGCTAGCAGTGGAATCAGTGCTTCGTTTTTTCCCTCTCTCCTTGTTGATCTACATGAACGGAGGCACGATACACCCCAGGACAAGTGGACACTGAGGCTCCCGAGTTTCAAATTTAATGTGAGTCCATTCCACTTTCCTTTCCAACAAGTGGCTGTAAGGATTATTGTTCATATACCCCATGTTATTGCCATGATGCTGTTTTGATGCTGGACACCGGCAGGTCTGTATTGTCCTTACCTCAGTGCCTGTGGGACCATATTTCCAGCTACACATCTACAAGTGCCTGTGGGAATATTATATTCTAGCCTCATTTATTATTCTTTTTGGATGGGTACTCCACCCAAGACTTTAGCTGTTACTTCAACATCAGCTGCTTTTTGTTTTAGAGCACCATACAACCTTGTTTGTCTATTCCTCCTAGAGCTGCTTCAACTCAGTAACATTTGAGGGCTTCCTGGCATTGACAGCTCGCTTTAGGTCCTGTCACAACATTTCGATGGGGTTTAGTTCTGGACTTTGACTAGGCCATATTAAAATGCAGAGTTTCTTCTTCTGCAGACATTCTTTTGTAGACCTGCTTGTATAGTAGGTTTAGGATCATTGTCTTGCTGCATGAGCCACTTTCGCTTCAGCTTCAGTTCACAGACGGATGGTCTGACATTCTCCTCTAGAATCTTCTGACACAATGCAGAATTCATGGGTTTGTCAATGATTGCAAACCGGCGAGGTCCTGAGGCAGCAAAGCAGCCCCAAACCTTCACACTCCCACCACTATGCTTGACAGTTGGGATGAGGTTCTTCTGTTCGAATGCAGTCTACCATTTTCACCAAACATAATGTTTCGTATTGAGGCCAAAAAAGTTCTACCTTTGACTCGTCTGTCCAGAGAACATTGTTCCAGAAGTTTTGTAGATCATCTATGTGCTCTTTGGCGAACTTCGGACAGGCAGTAATGTTATTTTCAGAGAACAGTGGTTTCCTCCTGGCTATCCTTCCATGAACACCATTCTTGTTCAGTCTTTTTCTGATAGTTAAGTCATGAGCACTCACATTAGCCGAGGTGAGAGTGGCCTGCAGAATCTTGGATATTACTCTGGGGTTCTTTGTGACTTCCTATGAAGATATACCAGTTTGTTTTTGGATATATTTTGGTAGGACGACTGCTCCTGGGTAGAGTGACTATGTTCTTGAAATATCTCCATTTGTAGATCTGGCTGACAGTGGATTGGTGGAGCTCCAAATCCTTAGAAATAGTTTTGTAACTCTTTCTGGAATGATGAACCTCTATAACTGCTTTTCTGAGGCCCTCAGAGATTTCTTTTGATTGTTGCATGATGTGTTTCCACACACCTGTATGGTGAAGACCAAACTCACAAAGTTTCTGATCATTAAATAGGATGGGGCCTCCCAAACTGACACCTGAAAATGTACCAAATAATTTAAACCCCTGATTCTAATTATCCCTTTTCATTTAGCTGATATAACCAGGGTTTCACTTTATTTTGCACATACCCTGGCTATTAATTACCTATTGTTTGTCTATTTTTTACATCATTTTGTTTCAAAAGACAGGGAATTGGTTAATATAAACCCTATTGGATATTTAAAAAAAAAAAAAAAAAGACTGGGTTTGTTTCAAGAAGATTATCACTGACAAAATATGGAATTTCTCTAATTATCACTGGGGTTCACAAAGTTTTTCTTGCCACAGTATAGTGTGTGTGTGTGTGTGTGTGTGTGTGTGTGTGTGTGTGTCAGGGTATAATATAGATTCAGAGCCTCAATTTCAACTCGCCGCAGCGAGTGGCACGAGCATATACTAGCTAGATGCTACATACACCGCCTAATAGGGGGTGATGGTGGGAGGTCACGGTTAATGAGTGTAGTAATAAACTTACATCCTCTCTACCAGACTGGCGCTCAACAGTGTACCTTGATGCGTGGGTCACTAGTGGCGCCCTGCGCAACGTATCATTCGTACCTAACTTACTTTCGACTTTATATAATACTACCCCAGTACACCACACCTATGCTCCCAGGAGGTAGGTAGAGGGGTGGTGTTGATAGTTAATGGCATTCACATACTAGAATACGTAGTCGCCTACGGCCCTGTTTTGAATAACTGAAAATGAGTTCAAATAGAGACGTAAGTTATGTGTATAAAGGTTCTAGTGGTCTGTCTAGGCTACTAATACCTTCGCTACCGATCGCTGACCAATCTATATGTAGCGAGCCCGCACATAGATTTCCAGACACGCACGGTCATATACAATGCCCACATGAGATTTCTCTCTAACTGTCTCGCTATCTTTAGCATTGAGAAGAGACTTCAGTCATCAGGCTCTTCAGCTCTTTTCTGCTGTCGGCTCTGGGTTCGGACATGTCCTTTTCATTGCTCACAATGCCCCGATCCCCGGCCAGTTCAGGTTACGTGAGGCACGGAACTGTCGTATAAGCGAAGTTCCAAACGAGCTACTTCTATTATTAGATAAAAATCATGCGCACACAAATGACTACTCACATCCCCTTGACACAAGATAAGCAGTCTCACTTAAATAAGTCTTTAGCGCCTCTACCGTGGTGTCTATGGACTTTCAGGCCCAAGAGGCTGCCGATCCTCCGCGTTTCCGGAGTGGGTCCAGGGAGATGCGCGCCTCGTCTGGGTCAACTCGTCGCCCGCCTTGCAACACGGCTTCCTCCGGCTCTTAAAGTGTTAAGATCATGAGGAAGCCGTGTTATCGGTCGTCCTAGCGGCGGTTTCCTCCTAATCTGTACCTAGTTGTTTTGCCAGTCGATTGGGCTTGTTCCGTTCGCGCATGAATACTCCGACAGGCCTACTTTGACAACTTGCTCCCAGATTCATGGGAGGCAGTCTCATCTCCCGTGCACTCCAGAAATGCGCGAAAGAAGAAGGACGGGAGCTTCAATCTGTGAAGCGCAAGCGCCATACCAAGGCTCCACATTCAGAAGTATGTATCGCGCGTGCGGGGGGGGGGGAGCATGGGGCCTCGCAGCTGAACTTTCTACATTCAGCCCAGGAGCCCCCCTTCTGCTTCTTCTTTCCCCACCTAACTCGACAACAACTAAAACCCATGTCGCCGCTTTAATATGACCATCCAATCGGTCGCTGCAATTACTTTGTGGTTTCCTGTCAAGTCTGGCGGAATCCTCGAGATTTGGCGCCATTTGATTCTCTGGAGAGAGCACACGCGGTAACTAAACAATTTAACACATCTCAGAATTGCCAGGGGTCCCAGAGCTAAAATAATGCATTTTCTACATCAGGTGAATACAACCCCCTCAACTTCACCACGGTTCGGTTTCCTTCCCCTTCCTCTAGTTTCATGTTTTTCTGTCTCCTCTGAATCTCACGGCTGTATCCTAAAAACATTCCCCCCTAGATAATATATAATTACATTAAAATAAATGGCGCCTAGTGCGGGAATTTGCTGAGATATCCATTTAATGAAAAAAAACAAGGACACGGATCCTATGATTACATAAGAAAATTAAAAGATCTCATTCCAATTAGCGTTACATATAGGGCTGTATTTCCTTTTACAATCCTGGGTAAAAACGGTTGATGTTTATTCACGCTGTTCTGCTTAGATTTCTGCTTCTTACAGAAGAATCAAATTCAACGCTTTCCTGGCATGTCATTTACATCACAGCGCTTGCTTGCCCTGTTTGGACTTCAAAGCTGCAATGTAAAGCAAATGCATACTCTAAGTGTCCAGACCCTTGTCGTTTTATGTGTACATATATATTGTCTAGTACTAAAAGTGTTCGCAATCATATCAAATTTGAGTCATTTACACCCCACGGGGCGGAGTGATTCTACTCCGGCGGTACTAGTGGCCCAAGCCGCACACATTTGTTTTTTAAATTCGCTTGCTTCGCGGGTGTATCAAACAAACAATAACTCCCTACCGACTGCTCTTGGCGCGCGCGTCCCAGGCTTTGTGGGCGGCGCCCATGCTCTATATGAGGACCCGCCCCCAACGAGCGGCCATTTTTTTCTACTGGCGACACAGTAGAGTCTCTCTGTGCCTCCCGGCCCCCTGTCTTTGCTGCCCTTGTTTCGCCCGCTGACCGCATTATGGAGGTGGTAGCGGGGGTGTTCTCTTTCTCCTTCCCTTCTTCAACACCCCGGTTCGCCTTCAGGTCAGGGCGATGGGAGCGTGGGCCACCCCCTCAGTGTCCCCGCTTCCCCCTGATTCCCCCACGTCCCCGGTGCTCCTCCCTGCCTGCCCGTGCGTTGTATCGGGGGGGCTTTCTCCCCCCACGAGTGCCCGTACTACTCCCCCGCTTCCTGCTTGGAGTGGTAGTGGGGGTTTCTTTCTTTCCCCCCCCCACGTGCCCGGCGCTCTCCGCTGCCGGCCTGGAGGTGGTAGCGGGGGGTTTCTTCTCCCCCACTTGCCCGGTGCCTGCCTGGAGGTGGTAGCGGGGGGTTTTCTCTTCCCCCACGTCCCCCCTGTGCTCCCGCTGCCTGCCTGCGGTGTAGCGTGAGGCTTCCCCCCACCAGCCTTCCCCCGGCGGCCTGCTGCTAGCGTGGGGCATGACTTGTGCGGTGGGGGGTAGTCGGGTGGTACTGTGGGTCGCTCGGTCTCTTCTCTCTCCGGTTTACCTCTCCTTGTGTGTGTTGTGTGTGTGTGGGTGTGTGTGGTGTTGGGTGTGTGCTGTGTGTGGTTTGTGTGTGTGTGTGTGTGTGTGTGGTGTGTGTGTGTGTGTGTGTGTGTGTGTGTGTGTGTGTGTGTGTGTGTGTGTGAATATTTTTTTTTTTATTTTTTTTTAAATCTTTGCAAATGTTGAAATATAATATTTTTTTTGTCTTTAAATGCATATAATTAGCTTGTGGCTCTTCTACCCCTAAGAGTTTCTTATTTGGCTCCCTTTGGAGAAACTAGTTGAAGAGCCCTGCTGTACATAGGCTAACCCACCCCTGGGAGGGTATCACCAATCGGTGTTCGGGTCGTTGCCCCAGTGGGCCGGTGCTGTGGCTGGTCACAGCAGCAGCAGCAAGAAGTCGCTGCGATCCTCTTTTCCTTCTGTTGGCGCTGGAAGACTGGTCCAACTTCTGCCCAACGACCGGGTGGCAGCTTCAGAGTCCTTGGACCGGACTGGGCAGAATAATGTCATGGGAGAGGGGGTTTGGCCCGGTATTAAATGGGTTACACCCCATTTGGCCACCCCCTGCTCTTACCTTGGAGGTGGGGGGTTAACTGGAATGATGTCCAGTACTGTAGTTATGCCCCTGCTTCAGCACCAACTGTGTTATCCCCCTGTCAATATTATTGTTCCCATTCAGTGTCTGCACCAACACATACAACTGGGATCTATGCGGGAGGGAAAGGGTTAATGTTAATTCTGTGTTTATGGCCCTTTGTCCCTTTTCCCGCCTTTGCAGGCTCCATTTTGCAGTTTTTTCCATAGGTCGCCATTGGGGCTCTGTGGCAGACAGGACGGCCTGTAGCCGAGGTCAGGGAACAGCCCACACGTGTTGTTTCAGGATAATGAAAAAACGTTCAGTGGCTTTATTTCTCCAAACATAACATAACATGTGGGTACACTGTCTCTTCAAACCAAAACAAAACCTGCTCACATTGGGAGATGTGACTAACCACACCAGGCCTATCTAGCAGGCTGGCTGGCTTGACCATAACCAAACCATAAGTGTACTTTAAGCAGTCAGGAAAACAAAAGAACAATCCTTACTTTGGTTGAAGTAGTGACTTTGGTGAAATCCCTCTGGCTGACAGCTCACATAGCAGTGTGCTCAGGTCTAAGACAAGCAGCTACTGCCAGTAACAAGATCCTTTTCTAACCTTCTGGCTATCAGGTGTCAGCTTACCTCCTGATTGAACCTTCTGAGTTAACCTTCTGAGTGCTGGATGCAGCACTCAGACATATGTTTCCCGGCATAACTGATAGGGTTGACTTCACCCTGTCACATACCTCCCCTGTTTGTGTGTGGCTAGGGTCCCACACGGCTGAAGCCCGACCCTCCACTCTTCTCTTGACAAAAAATCAGCATTTCCATGGTCTTTCCAGGTCTATGCTGTATATTCAAAAGAGAAGGTTTGGAGGGGCCATATACCACCTGGTCAACCTTGAGTTTGTGTCCTTCATGGTGTTTAACATTTCAAGGGCGCATGGTCAGTGACCAGGGTGAAGTGTACTCTGGCGACATAATGTCTTCAAGGCCTCAATTGCCCATTTTACAGCGAGGCCCTCCTTCTCAATGATGAATACCTCACTTCCCTTGGGAACAGCTTCTGGCTGATGAACAATATGGGGTGTTCAACACCATCAAATTGTTGGGACAGCACTGCTCCCAGTCCTACCTCTGAGCATCCGTCTGGATGAGAGGGCTCTTTAAAATCTGGGCTCCGAAGAGCGGGGCCCTCTGGCAGCACTTTTTTAGCATGTCAAAGGCGTCTGGCACTCCCAAGACCATTTAACTTGGGTCGGGCACTCTTTTTTGTCAGATCTGTTAGGGTGCAGATATTTCTGAAAAATGGGGATAAACCGCTGTAATACCCTGCTAACCCCAAAGGGAGCGGACCTGTGTCTTTTGCTGGGGGTGGGGACTCCCTTTATGGCGGCCACCTTGCTAGCTAGTGGCCTTACTATCCCCCCCAACGGCATAGCCCAAGTATTTTGTAGTGGATTACCCAGGGCACTTTTTTTGGATTTGCAGTGAGCCCTGCTTCTCTTAAGGACGTAGGACTGCTTAACCTTTTTATATGAGACTGCCAGTGTCTGATAGATGACCAATGTCATCCAAGTAGGCCGCGGCATATTTCCTAGGGGTCGTAGTACCTTGTCCATTAACCTTTGGAACGTGCTGGAGCCCATGTAAACCAAATGGCAATAGTAACGAATTGTATAAACCAAGAGGTGGTGGCGAAGGCGAGTTTTGCATTTGGATTCTTCCGCTAGAGGATCTGCCAATATCCTTTTGTGAGATCTAGGGTGGAGATATACTCTGCTTTACCAAGAGTCAAGCAATTCATCCACCCTAGGCATGGGTATGCATCGAATCTGGATACAGCATTTACCTTTCGCAGATCCACCAAAACCTCAACTTCCCATCTGGTTTAGGGACCAACACTATAGGACTACACACCATTCGCTGTGGGACTCCTCGATCACGCACAATTCCAACTAGTCTATTATCTCCCTCTATACCAGGTCTTTTCGGCCCTATGGCAATCTATAGGGACGTGACCGTACTTATACGCCAGGTTCTGGTCTCAATCCTATGGGACACTAAATCAGTCTGCTGGCGCTCAGAAAAAATATCTGGGAACTGGTCACATAATTTAGTAGGTCTGACTTTTGTTCCGTTGTTACTGCCCTCCATGGGAACCTGATGGTCATTGTACGTACTACCCTTTGGAGGGCTGTGGACCAAATCCGTCTCTCCTTCCGAGGGTGGATGAACAGCGATCTCATCGTTTTCCAGGGTTTCAGGGGTTTACGTCGTAGATTTGTTTACCCTTCCTGGACCCTGTTGAGAGAATCTCATAGTTCACACTTCCCCGGTGGGCGGAGAATTGGAAAGGACCGCCACTTCGCAAGGTGTTACTCTCTGTATGTCGGTAGTAGTAGTAGCATCACTTGGTCTCCAGGTTGGAAGACCCTCAAGCGGGCATTTTTGTTGTACTGCCTCTCTGACGTCTTCTTGAGAGATTTAGAGGTTTTCCTTAGCCAAACCGACCTATCATGTCTAGGCGGTTTCTAAGGTCTATGACATACTGAAGGGTATTCTTGAGGGGGGGGCTCCTCCTCACACAGATCCTTCAGTAGGTCGAGAATACCCCGAGGTGGCGTCCTATAGGAGCTACAAAACGGGAGAAGCCTGGGATGATTGGGGAAACTTCTCGTACCGCAAACAAACAGGAAAGGGAGAAGTTCATCCCAAGCTTGCTTTTCAGTGTCCACAAACTTCCTAAGCATGGTTTTTAAAGTACGGTTAAAACCTCTCTACCAATCCCTCAGTCTGAGGATGGTAGACTGAGGTCGCGGACGGATTTACCTCCAATAACTTCAGGAACTCCTGCATTAACTTGCCATGAAATTTGTTCCCTGGTCAGTTAACTTACTTGGGGAAGTCCTAACCTAGAGAACAGTTCTAACATCTGTGGAGCAAACTGTTTAGCAGGTGGCTGATCTCAGTGGGAAGGCCTCAGGATATCTGGTGGATAATCTACAACAACGAGGTATAACATTTTGTCCTTTCGCCAGAGGTTCTTAAAGGTACGAACCAGATCTACCCCAATTCTCTCAACGGGATGGCTACCAAGGGCCAGAGGGGACCAAGGGGAGCCGGCTGTCCTTTTTGGCTAGTTAAACTGGCATCAGGACATGTCTCAATAGTTTCATGAGTTCACCATGTATGACTGCCAGTGCATAAACCGGGATGAGTATGCGAGTCCGTGTTCTTACCCTGCCCAATGAACACCCCAGTGGAGATATGGGCTAGGGTGAACACTGTTTTAAATTAACCCTTTAGGGGGACTAGCATCTGTCGAATGACCTCCCCTGTTTGTGTAAACCTTATTCACACGAATAGGATGTCATTCATAAGTTCAAATGTGAAAACACTTTCACCTGTTCATCCATTATCTTGTTGTTGACCTGTACCACCTTTCATATTGTCTAGCCAGAGCGGGTCTTCCCTCTGCTCTGACGGAGTCAGGAAGATCAGGTCGGGCAAAATTCCTGATCTATCTGTTCCCACCCTGGTCATCTCCGGCCATGACTGCAGTGCTTTTGGGCTGACTAATGTTACCAAGAGTCCCAGCCTTTCTTAACCCCCCCCCGAGTGAGAGAGAGAGAGTGTGTGTGTTTGTGTGTGTATGTATGTGAGTGTGTGTGTGTGCATATATATGGGAGAGAAAGTGTATGTGTGTGTGTGAGTGTGTGTGTGTATATGGGAGTGATTGTGTGTGTATATGGGAGTAAGTGTGTGTGTGTGTGTTGTTTGTCTATTTTTTACATCATTTTGTTTCAAAAGACATGGAATTGGTTAATATAAACCCTATTGGATATTTAAAAAAAAAAAAAAAGACTGGGTTTGTTTCAAGAAGATTATCACTGACAAAATATGGAATTTCTCTAATTATCACTGGGGTTCACAAAGTTTTTCTTGCCACAGTATAGTGTGTGTGTGTGTGTGTGTGTGTGTGTGTGTGTGTGTGCGGGGCCCCCACAGTAAACATTTTTCAGTATTGGAATAGAGCATGTACCTTTGCACCCTTAGAGGTGGGGACAGAAATTGTTATTCTAGACAAGAGAGAGAGTCTTCTGGATCTTTACTTTAAAGACTCGTATCCAAGTGGTCTCAATTCAGATTGGGACCTTGGGCCTCTCCTGCTCTAATTTAATAAATATAGTTTACCTTTTCTTTCCTCCACCACAGGGAAATACATTTGTCTCTACATATATTTTTCTAAAGTTCGAACATTTTCTCTGAAATAAATATAAGGATAGGAATAATACAGATATGTATGTATGTAGTAGTTATTTGTTTAGAAAAAAAGATCTTATATATACTGTATTTCATATTCTTAAGCCATTATGGAATGTCTTTTTGTCAAATATGTTGTGGGATTGTCTCTCATTCTGCTAAAGACCATTATCCTATCTTTTTCATGATGAGGAATATCCCTTTCTCTTATTAGAGTAGTTTAAAGGTTTTGGACAGTAGGTGATTTTGCTTAAATTTGGATATCATACATGTTATTGTGAGTGGTAACTGTTCATGTTTATATTGAGTGATTTATATATATGATCTTTACTCATTGCTCAAGATTATGGCTTTTATATTGCCATTTATATATGTATACTGTACGTGTGTATTTTCCAAATTTACCAATACATTCTAATTAAACTCTAACTGTGGTTGTCAACAGGTATAGAACATGCTTAATCCTGGATGAGGCATTTATGTGCTTATTCATTGAATTAACTATTCCAATGTTTCTTATTGTTTTTTTTTACTTTGTTTTAATGTTTATACACACTTTTTCATTCACTTTGCGTAGTGTCAATTTTTTTATGTTTTTAATAAAGTTTGTTGTATTGCACCGGCTCCAACGCGCTGATGTCACATGTCCCGCGTCACTTTTTTCAAACAAGGAAGTGAGGGGGATTGGTTTACAGCAGCGCGAGGATCAGTAGTTTAAACACACTCCGATAAAGCTGTTTTATTCACCTTGATAAAGGGCCACAAGCCCGAAACGCGTAGGTGTTCTGTTTGTTTCGTTTTTTGATCCAAGAAACGTTTATTATGGGAACGCACCTCTGTGTTTTCAAGCTAGCGTGGAATCAGTGCTTACGTTTTTTCCCTCTCTCCTTGTGTCTACATGAACGGAGGCACGATACACACCGGACAAGTGGACACTGAGGCTCCCGAGTTTCAAATTTAATGTGAGTCCATTCACTTTCCTTTCCAACAGTGGCTGTAAGGATTATTGTTCATATACCCCATGTTATTGCCATGATGCTGTTTTGATGCTGGACAACAGGCAGGTCTGTATTGTCCTTACCTCAGTGCCTTGGGACCATATTTCCAGCTACACATCTACCAGTGCCTGTGGGAAATTATTTCTAGCCTCATTTATTATCTTTTTGGATGGGTACTCCACAAGACTTTAGCTGTTACTTCAACATCAGCTGCTTTTGTTTTAGAGCACCATACAACTTGTTTGTTATTCCTCCTAGAGCTGCTTCAACTCAGTAACATTTGAGGGCTTCCTGGCATTGACAGCTCGCTTTAGGTCCTGTCACAACATTTCGATGGGGTTTAGTTCTGGACTTTGACTAGGCCAATTTAAATGCAGAGTTTTTCTTCTGCAGACATTCTTTTGTAGACCTGCTGTATTATAGTAGGTTTAGGATCATTGTCTTGCTGCATGAGCCACTTCGCTTCAGACTTCAGTTCACAGACGGATGGTCTGACATTCTCCTCTAGAATCTTCTGACACAATGCAAATTCATGGTTTGTCAATGATTGCAAACCGCGAGGTCCTGAGGCAGCAAAGCAGCCCCAAACCTTCACACTCCCACCACTATGCTTGACAGTTGGGAGAGGTTTTCTGTTCGAATGCAGTCTACCATTTTCACCAAACATAATGTTTCGTATTGAGGCCAAAAAAGTTCTACCTTTGACTCGTCTGTCCAGAGAACATTGTTCCAGAAGTTTTGTAGATACTATTGTGCTCTTTGGCGAACTTCGGACAGGCAGTAATGTTATTTTCAGAGAACAGTGGTTTTCCTCCTGGCTATCCTTCCATGAAACACCATTCTTGTTCAGTCTTTTTCTGATAGTTAAGTCATGAGCACTCACATTAGCGAGGGTGAGAGTGGCCTGCAGAATCTTGGATATTACTCGGGGTTCTTTGTGACTTCCTATGAAGATATACCAGTTTGTTTTTGGATATATTTTGGTAGGACGACTGCTCCTGGTGTAGAGTGACTATGTTCTTTGAAATATCTCCATTTGTAGATCTGGCTGACGTGGATTGGTGGAGCTCCAAATCCTTAGAAATAGTTTTGTAACTCTTTCTGGAATGATGAACCTCTATAACTGCTTTCTGAGGCCCTCAGAGATTTCTTTTGATTGTTGCATGATGTGTTTCCACACACCTGTATGGTGAAGACCAAACTCACAAAGTTTCTGATCATAAATAGGATGGGGCCTCCCAAACTGACACCTGAAAATGTACCAATAATTTAAAACCCCTGATTCTAATTATCCTTTTCATTTAGCTGATATAACCAGGGTTTCACTTATTTTGCACAACCTGGCTATTAATTACCTATTGTTTGTCTATTTTTACATCATTTTGTTTCAAAAGACAGGGAATTGGTTAATATAAACCCTATTGGATATTTAAAAAAAAAAAAAAAAGACTGGGTTTGTTTCAAGAAGATTATCACTGACAAAATATGGAATTTCTCTAATTATCACTGGGGTTCACAAGTTTTTCCTCGCCACAGTAGTGTGTGTGTGTGTTGTGTTGTGGTGTGTGTGTGTTGTGTGTGTGTGTGTGTGTGTGTGTGTGTGTGTGTGTGTGTGTGTGTGTGTGTGTGTGTGTGTGTGTGTGTGTGTGTGTGGTGTGTGTGTGTGGTGGTGTGTGTGTGTGTGTGTGTGTGAATATTTTTATTTTTTATTTTTTTTATAAATCTTTGCAAAATGTTGAAATATAATATTTTTTTTGTCTTTAAATGCATTATAATTAGCTTGTGGCTCTTCTACCCCTAAGAGTTTTCTCATTTGGCTCCTTTGGAGAACTAGTTGAAGAGCCCTGCTGTACATAGGCTAACCCACCCCTGGGAGGGTATCACCAATCGGTGTTCGGGCTTGCCCCAGTGGGCCGGTGCTGCTGGCTGGTCACAGCAGCAGCAGCAAGAAGTCGCTGCGATCCTCTTTCTCCTTCTGTTGGCGCTGGAAGACTGGTCCAACTTCTGCCCAACCGAGGTGGCAGCTTCAGAGTCCTTGGACCAGGACTGGGCAGAATTAATGTCATGGGAGAGGGGGTTTGGCCCGGTATTAAATGGGTTACACCCCATTTGGCCACCCCCTGCTCTTACCTTGGAGGTGGGGGGTTAACTGGAATGATGTCCAGTACTGTAGTTATGCCCCTGCTTCAGCACCAACTGTGTATCCCCCTGTCAATATGTATTGTTCCCATTCCAGTGTCTGCACCAACACATACACTGGGATCTATGCGGGAGGGAAAGGGTTAATGTTAATTCTGTGTTTATGGCCCTTTGTCCCTTTTCCCGCCTTTGCAGGCTCCATTTTGCAGTTTTTCCATAGGTCGCCATTGGGGCTCTGTGGCAGGACGGCCTGTAGCCGAGGTCAGGGAACAGCCCACACGTGTTGTTTCAGGATAATGAAAAACGTTCAGTGGCTTTATTTCTCCATAACATAACATAACATGTGGGTACACTGTCTCTTCAAACCAAAACAAAACCTGCTCCACATTGGGAGATGTGACTAACACACCAGGCCTATCTAGCAGGCTGGCTGGCTTGACCATAACCAAACCATAAGTGTACTTTAAGCAGTCAGGAAAACAAAAGAACAATCCTTACTTTGGTTGAAGTAGTGACTTTGGTGAAATCCCTCTGGCTGACAGCTCACATAGCAGTGTGCTCAGGTCTAAGACAAGCAGCTACTGCCAGTAACAAGATCCTTTTCTACCTTTCTGGCTATCAGGTGTCAGCTTACCTCCTGATTGAACCTTCTGAGTTAACCTTCTGAGTGCTGGATGCAGCACTCAGACATATGTTTCCCAGGCATAACTGATAGGGGTTGACTTCACCCTGTCACATACCTCCCCTGTTTGTGTGTGGCTAGGGTCCCACACGGCTGAAGCCCGACCCTCCACTCCTTCTCTTGACAAAAAATCAGCATTTCCATGGTCCTTTCCAGGTCTATGCTGTATATCAAAAGAGAAGGTTTGGAGGGCCATATACCACCTGGTCAACCTTGAGTTTGTGTCCTTCATGGTGTTTAACCATTTCAAGGGCGCATGGTCAGTGACCAGGGTGAAGTGTACTCTGGCGACATAATGTCTCAAGGCCTCAATTGCCCATTTTACAGCGAGGCCCTCCTTCTCAATGATGGAATACCTCACTTCCCTTGGGAACAGCTTCTGGCTGATGAACAATATGGGGTGTTCAACACCATCAAATTGTTGGGACAGCACTGCTCCCAGTCCTACCTCTGAGGCATCCGTCTGGATGATGAAGGGCTCTTTAAAATCTGGGCTCCGAAGAGCGGGGCCCTCTGGCAGGCACTTTTTTAGCATGTCAAAGGCGTCTTGGCACTCCCAAGACCATTTAACTTGGGTCG
Source organism: Ascaphus truei (assembly GCA_036426205.1). NCBI lineage: Eukaryota > Metazoa > Chordata > Amphibia > Anura > Ascaphidae > Ascaphus > Ascaphus truei. The sequence goes on from WSYH01003999.1 coordinate 16,280, forward strand.
GGGCACTCTTTTTTGTCAGATCTGTTAGGGGTGCAGATATTTCTGAAAAATTGGGGATAAACCGCCTGTAATACCCTGCTAACCCCAAAAGGGAGCGGACCTGTGTCTTTGTCTGTGGGGTGGGGACTCCCTTTATGGCGGCCACCTTGCTAGCTAGTGGCCTTACTATCCCTCCCCCAACGGCATAGCCCAAGTATTTTGTAGTGGATTTACCCAGGGCACATTTTTTTGGATTTGCAGTGAGCCCTGCTTCTCTTAAGGACGTTAGGACTGCCCTTAACCTTTTTATATGAGACTGCCAGTGTCTGCTATAGATGACAATGTCATCCAAGTAGGCCGCGGCATATTTCCTATGGGGTCGTAGTACCTTGTCCATTAACCTTTGGAACGTGGCTGGAGCCCCATGTAACCCAAATGGCATAGTAACGAATTGGTATAAACCAAGAGGGGTGGCGAAGGCAGTTTTGCATTTGGATTCTTCCGCTAGAGGTATCTGCCAATATCCTTTTGTGAGATCTAGGGTGGAGATATACTCTGCTTTACCAAGAGTCAAGCAATTCATCCACCCTAGGCATTGGGTATGCATCGAATCTGGATACAGCATTTACCTTTCGCAGATCCACGCAAAACCTCAACTTCCCATCTGGTTTAGGGACCAACACTATAGGACTACACCATTCGCTGTGGGACTCCTCGATCACGCACAATTCCAACTAGTCTATTATCTCCCTCTCTACCAGGTCTTTTCGGCCCTATGGCAATCTATAGGGACGTGACCGTACTTATACGCCAGGTTCTGTCTCAATCCTATGGGACACTAAATCAGTCTGCCCTGGCAGCTCAGAAAAAATATCTGGGAACTGGTCACATAATTCTAGTAGGTCTGACTTTTGTTCCGTTGTTAACTGCCCTCCCATGGGAACCTGATGGTCATTGTACGTACTACCCTTTGGAGGCTGTGGACCCAAATCCGTCTCTCCTTCCCGAGGGTGGATGAACAGCGATCTCATCGTTTTCCAGGGTTTCAGGAGGTTTACGTCGTAGATTTGTTTACCCTTCCTGGACCCTGGTTGAGAGATCTCATAGTTCACTTCCCCGGTGCGGCGGAGAACTTGGAAAGGACCCTGCCACTTCGCAAGGTGTTTACTCTCTGATGTCGGTAGTAGTAGCATCACTTGGTCTCCAGGTTGGAAGACCCTCAAGCGGGCATTTTGGTTGTACTGCCTCTCTTGACGTTCTTGAGCAGATTTGAGGTTTTCCTTAGCAAACCGACCTATCATGTCTAGGCGGTTTCTAAGGTCTATGACATACTGAAGGGTATTCTTGGAGGGGGAGGGCTCCTCCTCCCAAGATTCCTTCAGTAGGTCGAGAATACCCCGAGGTTGGCGTCCATATAGGAGCTCAAACGGGGAGAAGCCTGTGGATGATTGGGGAACTTCTCGTACCGCAAACAACAGGAAAGGGAGAAGTTCATCCCAAGCTTGCTTTTCAGTGTCCACAAACTTCCTAAGCATGGTTTTTAAAGTACGGTTAAACCTCTCTACCAATCCATCAGTCTGAGGATGGTAGACTGAGGTCCGGACGGATTTTACCTCCAATAACTTCAGGACCTCCTGCATTAACTTTGCCATGAAATTTGTTCCCTGGTCAGTTAACATTACTTGGGGAAGTCCTACCCTAGAGAACAGTTCTAACAGTCTGTGAGCAACCTGTTTAGCAGTGGCTGATCTCAGTGGGAAGGCCTCAGGATATCTGGTGGCATAATCTACAACAACGAGTATAAATTTATGTCCTTTCGCAGAGGGTTCTAAAGGTCCGACCAGATCTACCCCAATTCTCTCAAACGGGATGGCTACCAAGGGCAGAGGGACCAAGGGAGCCGGCTTTTGTCCTTTTTGGCTAGTTAACTGGCATTCAGGACATGTCTCACATAGTTTCATGAGGTCACCATGTATGCCTGGCCAGTAAAACCGGGATGAGATGCGGTCCGTGGTCTTATCCCTGCCCAAATGACCACCCCATGGGAGAGTATGGGCTAGGGTGAACACTGTTTTAATTAACCCTTTAGGGACTAGCATCTGTCGAATGACCTCCCCTGTTTGTGTAACCTTATTCACACGATATAGGATGTCATTCAATAGTTCAAAATGTGGAAACACTCTTACACCTTGTTCATCCATTATCTTGTTGTTGACCTGTACCACCTTCTCATATTGTCTAGCCAGAGCTGGGTCTTCCCTCTGCCTCTGACGGAAGTCAGGAAGATCCAGGTCTGGCAAAATTCCTGTATCTATCTGTTCCCCACCCTGGTCATCTCCGGCCATGACCTGCAGTGCTTTGGGCTGACTAATGTTACCAAGAGTCCCAGCCTTTCTTAACCAGTCCTCTTTTTCCGCACGTCTCTGCTTACGTGTCTTTGGGACGTGGTGTCTACGGGGAAAAATCTCTGGGGAAAAAGGAAACAAGTCTCCGGGCTTCTCTGGTACCAGAGAAATAGGCTCCGTAGGAGTAGGGGCCAACAATGTTTCGAAGTAGGGCCAGTCTCGGCCAAGTAGAACAGGAGCAGGTAGCCATGGAGCAACTCCCACTAGTAGGCTAGCCTCTTGATCCTTGATACGCAGTAGAATGTTCGCAGTCGGGTATCTCTTTGTATCCCCATGGATACACTCGATATTCCAAGGAGAGTCATAGGATAGTCTGTTGCTGGGAATTAGGTCCTCTAGGATCAGGGTTTTTCCAGATCCCGAGTCCAGCATGGCTTTTACTATTTTCCCCTCAGAGATGCTGGGACTAACCATGGATTGTGGTCCCCTCGGAGAGAAGCTGTGGCAGTGGTTCTGCCATATGAACAGTCCATCTCATCATCTACTGAGTCCACAAACTCGGTCGTCAGCGGAAGCTCTCGACGGGGCTCGGTGTTTGGATCTCTCTGCTGTTGGATAGAATCCTCCCTTCTAGTTGGTGGTGGTATCCTCTCCACCGGATGGGTGACGGGAGTCCAGGTTCTCGGGGAATTCTGTGGGTGGCGGCCTCCCTTGAGTGATCCAATTGCCTCGGACCCGGGACGGGCGTCTCTGCGGGAGTTTGTACCAGGAACCCTCCGAGATGGGAAAGGGTCTTCTGATCGAGTTGACTGGATCTCCCGAGCTGGCGGGTTGTAGACCCCTCGATTGTCTGCTCTCCTGCCTCTAGCATCACCGGAAGCAACTGGTGTTTGCACCGGCCGTTCCCAGCTATCCTGTTGGGTGTCGTCGCCAAGGAAGTTTTCCACCAAGCGGACCGCTGAATCCAGGGAAAATGCAACGTGTCTTTTGACCCAGGAGCGGGAGGAGGGGGCAGTATCTGTATGAACTGCTCGAGCACACACTGTTCAAGGATCTCTGCCTTGGTATGCTTCTCCGGTTGTATCCACCTGGTACATAAGTCTACTAAGCGGTGGGCTACGACCCGGGGTCGGTCTCTGTTTGCATATTGACTGTCCGGAACCGCTGTTGGTAGGTCTCTGGAGTGAGGCCTAGGCGATCCAGAATAGCAGCCTTTAGTTGCTGATAGTCCATGGCCTCGTCTGCTGGAAGAGCCTGGTAGGCTGCCTGAGCTTCTCCTATGAGGAGTGGAGCCAGAGTCGTTACCCAGCGATCAACTGTCCAGCCGTGGGCCGTGGCTACCCTTTCAAAAGTGAGGAGAAATGCCTCTAGGTCTTTGGTTGGCTTCATTTTAGGCAGCATCACCGGTGGGTTATTTGGAATCGCTGCTCTGCCTGGGGCTGGGCCTTCGGCCAGCAGTTGGAGTAGCTTTTCCTCTCGCCGGGCCTGTTGCTCATCTTGCTGGGCTTGTCGCTCAGCTTGCTGAGCTTGATGTTCAGCTTGCTTCTCTGCTAGCTGGAGCTGTTGCTCAAGGAACTGAGAAAAAATGGTCTCCATTTTTTTCTTCTTCTGTGTGGCCCTTCAGATACAGGGGCCGTCTGACATCCCACTCTGACACCACCTGTGGCAGGACGGCCTGTAGCCGAGGTCAGGGAACAGTCTACACGTGTAGTTTCAGGATAATGAAAAACGTTCAGTGGCTTTATTTCTCCATAACATAACAAAACATGTGGGTACACTGTCCCTTCAAACCAAAACAAAACCTGCTCCACATTGGGAGATCTGACTAACACACCAGGCCTATCTAGCAGGCTGGCTCGCTAGACCATAACCAAACCATAAGTGTACTTTAAGCAGTCAGGAAAACAAAAGAACAATCCTTACTTTGGTTGAAGTAGTGACTTTGGTGAAATCCCTCTGGCTGACAGCTCACATAGCAGTGTGCTCTGGTCTATGACAGGCAGCTACTGCCAGTAACAAAATCCTTTTCTACTTTGCTGGCTATCAGGTGTCAGCTTACCTCCTGATTGAACCTTCTGAGTTAACCTTCTAAGTGCTGGATGCTACACAAATATGTTTCCCAGGCATAACTGATAGGGGTTGACTTCATCCTGTCACAGGCTCAATACAATCCTATTGGAGATTCCGGCGATTTGGGCCTGTTTCCGCAGAAGACCTGCAGGTGGCGCTCGAGAGGAGGAGCGGCTGTTCCCCATTGAAAGTGAATGGAGTAATGCATTTCAATGGGGATTCCTGAAAGCCGACCTCCGGAGACGAGCTGGCAGCCTGCCAGACCGCAAAACCGCAAGAGCGGCAACATTGTAAAAAAAGAGCTTTGATCGCGCAATTGGCGTGGGAACTAGGCCCTCAGTCAAGTTCACGGCCAATTGGCGTGGGAACTTTTGTTCTAGGGCACCCAGAAATAAAATTCCTTTTCCCCTACATGTTAGGAACCCCCTAACTTGACCCCAACAGGGTCCGACAATTAATGGCGACGAGAAAGGGTTGCGCCGGCCAGGAGGGTCCTACCATTGACCGTAATGGCGGAGAAAGCCGCGTGGCTTTCAAACACTAAGGGCCTCATTCAGAAAGCCTCGATAAGGCCCTTATCGAGCACTTATCGACCAAAATGGCTACTCTTATTCAGAAAGCCTCGATAAGTGCTCGATAACGACCTGTATCCACGCAAAATTTTATGATCAAAAGAAAATCTCCAATTGAGCGGCGATCAGCCGCTTATCGATCATTTTCGGGAGGATCATAAACTTGCGTGATTCAGATACCCGCGAGTCGGTTGTCGCGGCCTATCGCAGCCCTAAAAGGCGATCTTCTCCCCAAATCCATTTCACCTCAAAATTTAGGTCAATTGGTGGGGAGTGAGGGAAGAATAAGTGCGCAACCCAAAAAAAAACTTAAAAGTGTTGAAAGACGAATATCAAATTAAAACAACAATGTGAACCCCTATATATCGTATCGTACTATGCACACGATATTGGGCACAACCCTTCTGTGGAAGTGAAAAAAAGTATAAAACCATACAAAACCGTTGGTAAATGGCGTATGCTGCTATAGTTAGAGTGGCTCGGCACTCCCACGAACTAAAAGACAAGAAAAAAGCGCAAAACGCAAATAGTGAAGTATATCAAAAAACGTGTCTAGTATAAAAAAGGGGTAAGTATTCTGCGTATATCAATATTAAAGAACATAAGCATTTCGTGTATCATAACACGAGTTTACCACACAGCTGAAATCAGGGTGGACAACAGAAGAGGTAAGTGGTCTTCAGCAGTCTCCAGACGTCATCTGCGTCTCTCACACTGACTGCAACTCGTGATCATCATCCGGATCGTCTCAGGTTCACGGGTAACAGGCACTCTGTTGTCATCTTAGGAACACTCGTGGCACTTGTAGGAGAAGTCCTCGATCAGCAAAACACACTGTGTGTAATTGAGGAAAGTCTCTGTAACCACTCGGCAGAATGTCAAAGGCAGCAGAACACAGAGTAGTGTCTGTGTTTCAGCCTGGATGTCCGACGGCTGGCAATGACAATTTCCTCCAGTGTCATACGTATGACGTCACACCAGAGGCGTATCTCAAAAAAAACACCCAACCGGTGTAACTCCGGAGATATAAACGAAAGTAGTAGTCTGATAACTACCACGTACTAACACAGAAATAGGCATAAAAAGGTACCAATAAAAACAGAATAATCCTACGCGTTTCGTAGCTATAAAGTGCTACTTCTTCAGGGTTAAATTAATTGTCATTACCCATGAGCACTATATACACGCACATCTACCCACATTGGTCAGTTAATTAAGACCCGGAGCCAATTAGATGTGCCGAAATAGTCACTGGGCATGATGGCGAATTGAACATGGAAAAACAATTTACACACATCTTTTAATAAAATACATATAACATTTGGAAAAAGAAAAAGAGAGAAACAAAATATTAAATCGAGAAATATACATAACGACAGATCGCAATGTACTGCCTATGCTTGCTCAATGGAACCAAATCATCAAATGGGCTAAATATCAACAAAGCATTGTATAGCATAAAGCCTAGTAAAAGGCCCAGACATCCAGGTCTTCGTTTAGCTCTTTAGGTGCCTTACAATCTAATTTGTGAATCCAATAAGACTCTTGGGCAGATAAAGCCTTTAGTCTATCCCCTCCCCTTCTGTTACATGGAACATGTTTAATGCCCTTAAATGTTAAAAAAGAGGGGTCTTTTTTGTGATGAATTAAAAAATGTCGCGATACACTATGTTTCTCGAAACCGTTCCTAATGTTCCAAATATGCTCTTGTATATGAATTTTGAGATTACGTTTAGTCCTACCAATATAATAGAGCCCACAAGTACACTCAAGAAGGTATACTATGTATACATAAATTGGTAGGGAGATGGCCTCGATGAGCTGCAATGTGTCGGGACTTAGAAAAAATCAGGCCTCGGATTGATGCCAGGTGTCTCCGGAGCTGATAGCCATTAATACCAGCACCGGAGCCCCCCGGCATGCATCCGATGGGGACTTAACCCCTTCATTACCTTAGCGGATAATATCGCTAAGGTAAGAAAAGGGTTAACCCAACCGCTACCCACCCGCAAGGTCTAGACACCCATCCTTAGGGCTAATACTCCTTCACCCATCCGGGAAGCCTAAGCACCCACCCCGGACTGACTATACCCACCCTTTACCCATTGAGTAGTATAGTGGTACATCATACCCATATAATAATAATATGGGCATGATAAGCCTCTATAGCACTCAATGGGCACCCTAATTACAATACATTAATACACAAGACACACAATAATAAAACATAACTAAACTCCAAAAAAACACACTTCACTAAATAAAAACAGTAGCCAGCTAATCCAATCAATACAAGCAATAACAACATAAACAATGAATTAATTAAACCATTAATCAATCAAACCAATTAATTCCTAAACCAACTCAAAATGAATAGTAACACTAACCAATCAAAACAATTACTTACTACAACATTAATGAATTTAAACAGTAAAATAGAAAGAAAGAAATTCTAACAATATCTGAACTAACCATAAAATGCATTAGCTAACATAATATAACATTAACTACAAACGAACACCAATTGCAAACCTTTTATTACCATTAAGCATGAAAAAACAAACAATCACATCCACATAATAAACTGAAATGAAAAAAAGCAACAGCAATAGTAAGCGAGAAATGCCCCCCAAATATTGTCATAATAATGTATTAATCTGTACCCTAAAATACCATTAGAAGCGGTGGCCTTCCGACTCCCGGGGAAACGGGAAGCTCACGTACCTTGAAGCCCTCCAACAGCATCCGATGCCATCCGCCATGAAGATCCGGATCAGGTACCCAAATCTTCTTTTTTCTTTCTTTAATCACCTTCTTCTATCTTCATCTGTTACCATTTCTTGATTTTCTTTATCTTCTATCTTCTTGTTGTAATCCAAAAAGTCCCATGGTAAATCCCAACCGATGTTGTCTCGTCGTCGTCTTGGGCTCAAATGAGGCGTCACAGCCTTAAATAGGGCTTGTGACGTCACATTTAGCCTCAAAATGGTTAACAGCCACCTGATTGGCTGTTAAAACCATGTTCCGACTTTATTTTATTTTTTTGACATGACATCACTGTAGGAGGACATGTGCAGAGGTACACAACGGAGTCTGTTTTAAGGTGAAATTAAAACAAGGCTTTATTGTGCCTGTCGCTTTAAACAGCAAAAATCAACATAAGAGAATAAGCCAAAGAAAAAACCTATCTCTGCTTTGGAGACTATCTACACATGTAGCTCAGCCCTCTCTGACTGGGTTGGTTAGCTAAGCTATTTACCAGCCCCAAATCATGGAGACATTTATCAATACACATAGACATAGATAATAGTCTTATACGAAAAAGTCTTATCTGTTAGCTGGGCTGCTGTAGGGGAAGCTTCTCTGCTCTCTTGGAACCGCACCCTTTTGTGCACAGGCAATATCAGGCTCCAAGTTTAGAATCTTGTCCCCTTTGTCTTGTGGTCAGCTTGTCGCTCAAGACATCGGTCCTTCCTTGGTTCAGCCCAGTTGTGGACTAAAGAATCTCTGCTCTGTCTCCTAGTTCAGCTCAGGTGTGAGCTAAGGAGCCTCTCTTCCTGTCTCAAAGGCAGGCTTTTTCTTCCACCTGCAATCAGCCAGGTGGTGTTAGTTAATTGCCTACCAGCAGTTAACCACCACACTGCTGGATTAGAGGCACATTTGTGAACAGGGGGATAAGTCCCCTGTTACATACCTCCCCTATTTGTGGGAAGCTCGGGCTTACCACGGCCAAAGCCCATCCTTCCACGGCCAAAGCCCATCCTTCCACTCTCATTCGAGATCTTTCTGTGACTTGAATGAGAGGGGATGGAGGAAGAGAACCCTCTGTCCCGCTGGGATTGGAGCCCTTTCTCCAGTTTATTTTTGTCTCCTCCCGAAGGTGCTTGAGATCAGCACTCCTCAGTCACTCGAGGAGGACTTTTTCCAAGTAAAGTCTTTTTACCGAGTGCGCGTTCATGCGATTTCCATTGCGTCGGGCACTCTTCTTTTTGTAGACAAACTGTATGGCAACTGTTGTAGAGCAGTTAGGACTAGCCCTTAGAGTTTTCCGCTCTTGAAGTGGTCTTTCTGCACCTCCTCCACACAACGGAGTGGCCAGTTCAGCTTCTTTGGGACTGAGTTGCACCTCCACCTCCCTTTCCAGAGAACGTCCTATCTTTTCAGCTTCCTCAGCTAAGGATTCTTCTGGCTTTGATTCTGCACTCCTACCTCTGTTTTTTGCCTGTTGGGCAGCTGTAGGTTTGGCTAGTGCTTTCTTAGGTGGTTCAAACTTCGCAATCTTGTTTTGAAGGTGCGTGGAGTCCCCAACTCTCACTGTACCCTTGTCCTCACGGGCATTAGTTACTGTGGGATACCGGTGCTTGGGCAGAGCCAATACCTTTTTCCGTATTAGAGGAATCTGTAAGTTACTGGTCTGCAGAGTCTCAATCTGTTTGAGTGCGTCTTGCAAGTCTCTTCTCAGGAAATTTATCTGCGCACTTTGCTTTCTCTGAGTCTGTATCAGTGTCTCCTTCATATTCTGGAGCTCTGTAATTTTTGTCGTCACGGTTGCCGCTGCGTCTGTTTTCTCCTTGGTGTACTGACTCAATGGAATGGAACAGTCTCTCTGTCTCTCCAGCTCTTGCTCCAGTTTCTGAGCCTTCTCACGCTCCCTCTCATGCAGAGTCACCTGGTATCGAAGCTCCGCCTCCAATGATGCTCTGAAGACATGCAGCGTGGCCTTTAGCTCCTCATACTGCTCTGTGGGGACGTACTGGGTATTCAGACGTACCTGCAGCGCTTGTACCTCTTTAGCAGCCTGTAGCTTTTCTTCCTGCAGTGTTTGCTGCTTCTCCTCCGCATACAGGAGGTGAGTACGCAGACCTTGCAGTTGGTTCTGCAGTCGGTGCTCTGCTTCAAACTTTTCATCTTCCAAAAGTTTATTTATTTCCTTAAGCTCATGCGGCTTTTCATTCTTTCCCTTGACGTGTTCTGTCAACTCAGAATTTTCTTTTTTTAATCTTAAATTTTCTCTTTTTTCAGTCTCTGTACTATTCAGGGCCTCCTTGCAGTCCACCTTCCATTTTTTCACATCTGCTTGGAGGCGGGCTGTCTCCTGGTATGAGACTTCCATCTCCAGGTTTAGGTTCTGAAGCGCCTTCTGAGAGACTTTGAGATTTAAGTTAAGATGTAGGATAGTTTTCTTTGAAATGTCCAGCTCCTCAGTGAGGCTGTGTGAAATTCCTTTCTGGAGACTTCCAGTTCTGTGCGGCAGCTGTTGATCTAATGATGTGAGGCATCCAGTGCTCTGCGGAGTGTATGAACCTCCTTCTGAGATACGTCTACCTCTGTCCGGACACTGTTGACCTCCTGTTGTGAGGCATTCAGCTCTATGCGAAGTGTGCATCTCTTGCTGGAAGACTGTCATCTGCTTCAGTGCCTCCTCATACTTCCGCTTCAGCTTAGCCATCATTTTATCAGATTGGCTCTGCTTTTCATCCATGGCGGTAATAGTAGAGTTTGCAGTATCTAGCTCAGTCTTGAGATCGTCCAATTCTGTCCTGGCCAAAGAGTACATTGTGAGCACGTCTTTCTGTAGCTTCACGTTATTTTCCCGTAGCCGATCACAGTCACGCCTGGCAACCTTCAGGGCATCCCCAGGGCTGGTCAAGGGATTGTTACTCACCGGTTCCGGCTCCGCTTCCCTGGGATGGTTGGTTGAGGTTTTTTCACTCTTAGCACTGGACAGACACTTCTTTGGGGTACACGACTTCTGCCTTGGGCCCTCTGGATATTCGGTCATCCGCAGGATGACTTCTCCATTTTCTCTAGGCTGCAGGACATTTCGGACCCCCTTTTCCTCTGCAAGATCTGCAGATGTGTCTGTTCCTTCCACGGTAAGTGAAGAACCGCTTTTCTTTTTCTTTTTTCGCCTTTTTTGTTTTGGATGACACTGTCCCCTCAGGGATACTGGGGTCTCAATCTTCATTTGAAATTTTAGCAGCATCACTGGATCCACCTGGCTCTTCTTGCAACTGTAATAGCTGACGGAAATATTCGGTGATCCACTGCTCCCGCTCTTTCTCCCACCGATCATATTCGTCATCATATGGAGCGGTCTTTTCGGTTCGTGCCGGGTTCAGGCACCCCCACCATTCTTGGGGTGTTTTGTGGGTGTGACTCGGTTTGGGTTCCCCATAAGAGATGTCTTCCTCCTCATCGGACTGGAAGGGCCACTCTTCCGTGGGGTAGGGTTCATTACAGGAACGTTGTATTTTGTCCTCCATTTTGGGGCCATCAGGTTTATTTTTCTTCCAGACCTCAGGAGGCGCTATTGCAGCTGTTGTCATTGTATTTGCTAGAACCCCAAATGGTGGTAGTCCTACAGGTGGGCATATTTTGCTTGTAGAGGTCGTAGCTCTCACAGGCCTCTCTGTAGACTTTTTCTTCCCTTGGGTAAGTTTTATAACATTAGCATTACTGTGCATGCATTTATTCTCATCTTCTGAATAAGGCCTGAAGGGACACTGCTCCATGTGGTAGGGTTCTTTACACCAGGAACACATTTTCTTCCCTATTTTTACAGTCTGTATTTGACTTCAGCTGGGTGGCCATTTTAAATTCCCAGGGTTCTATTTCTTTAAATACAGTGCTTGCTAGCTGCCCATTTTCTGGCTTCAGCAAAGGCATTTGCTTTACACTTTTTACTTGCTATGTGCAATCCCTCCGCTTCAGCAACATAATTTGGTTTTCTGCTTGAGTTCAGTAATTTTCAGTCTCATCTTTGGTTATTATGGTATTCACACTTCACACGTTGGGTGCCTGTTTTACTCCCAAGATACATAGGCAGACTTTTTTTTACATGCAGAAAAAAAAAACATTCTTTGCAGTGGAATATTTCTTTCACTCCCGGCAGGGTGACTCAACACTCAGCAATTGGCTTTGGAATACCTTTTACACTGTTCAGCAATCCCTTTTTCCCCGGTAGGGCAATTTTACACTCAGCATTTGTTTGCTAAAAATTCCCCTGCTTCAGCACAGTCTTGCATCAATTTTCACACTTTTCTGCATATACTCCATTCACAGCTGGTAGTCCTATGCGGTGTGGCAACCTTTATTTGCAAAATCAGTACCGCTCGTGGGTCACCATCTGTATTCACTGCTTCAGCGAAACTTTTGAAAACAACAAACACCTATCCCTTTTAAGGGCTGACTCACTTCTTGAACCCTGACTATGGCTGGAAGGCAAAACCCCTATTTCAATGACCATCTAACACTTTGTGATAGGCAAATAAGGTTTACCTGCTTCAGCAGTCTCTCTCTCTCTCCTCTTGGGATTGGGGAAAAGAGTCCATCTGTGGTTTTGTAAGTTTCAGTGCAGTGTAAGTTTCCTGCCTGGGTGTGTATCACTTTAACTCTTCTCTGCTGCATGAGATTTTTTTTGTTTATGTTGCTCAGATTGTTTGTAGGCAAAAAGCATTAAAAAAAATTCCACAGGAAATCTCCGGGTCCTAACTTCAAAGACCACCTCTCATCCCAAACTTCTGACACCATATGTAGGAGGACATGTGCAGAGGTACACAATGGAGACTGTTTTAAGGTGAAATTAAAACAAGGCTTTATTGTACCTGTTGCTTTAAACAGCAAAAATCAACATCAGAGAATAAGCCAAACAAAAAAACTATCTCTGCTTTGGAGACTATCTACACATGTAGCTCAGCCCTCTCTGACTGGGTTGTTTAGCTAAGCTATTTACCAGCCCCAAATCATGGAGACATTTATCAATACACATAGACATAGATAATAGTCTTATACGAAAAAGTCTTATCTGTTAGCTGGGCTGCTGTAGGGGAAGCTTCTCTGCTCTCTTGGAACCGCACCCTTTTGTGCACAGGCAATATCAGGCTCCAAGTTTAGAATCTTGTCCCCTTTGTCTTGTGGTCAGCTTGTCGCTCAAGACATCTGTCCTTCCTTGGTTCAGCCCAGTTGTGGACTAAGGAATCTCTGCTCTGTCTCCTAGTTCAGCTCAGGTGTGAGCTAAGGAGCCTCTCTTCCTGTTTCAAATGCAGGCTTTTTCTACCACCTGCAATCAGCCAGGTGGTGTTAGTTAATTGCCTACCAGCAGTTAACCACCACACTGCTGGATTAGAGGCCCATTTGTGAACAGGGATAAGTCCCCTTTTACAGTCACTTAAAGGGAATGATGCCAGCCAATCAGAATGGCTGTGCTTCATTTGCCTTTAAGATGACGTCACATGGTATTTCAGCCAATCAGATCGTGGGAACCAATTCCACACTCTGATTGGCTGAAATACCTTGTGACACTGGTCATCTTGGATTTAGTGATGTCATCTTAAAGGCAAATTAAGCACAGCCATTCTGATTGGCTGGCATCATTTCCTTTAAGTGACTTCATGTCAAAAAAAATAAAAATAAAGTCGGAACATGGTTTTAACAGCCAATCAGGTGGCTGTTAACCATTTTGAGGCTAAATGTGATGTCACAAGCCCTATTTAAGGCCGTGACGCCTCATTTGAGCCCAAGAAGACGACGAGACAACATCGGTTGGGATCTACCATGGGGCTTTTTGGATTACAACAAGAAGATAGAAGATAAAGAAGATCAAGAAATGGTTACAGATGAAGATAGAAGAAGGTGATTAAAGAAAGAAAAAAGAAGATTTGGGTACCTGATCAGGATCTTCATGGCGGATGGCATCGGATGCTGTTGGAAGGCTTCAAGGTACGTGAGCTTCCTGTTACCCCGGGAATCGGAGGGCCACCGCTTCTAATGGTAAGTAATATATTGAATGTTTGTAAATTTCTCTTTTTACAGGTTTATTCTTTGGATGTGTTTTTTGATTTTTTGGGGGAGGCACATTGACTGATAATATATTAATCTGTACCACTTTAGGGTACAGATTAATACATTATTATGACAATATTTGGGGGGCATTTCTCGCTTGGTATTGCTGTTGCTTTTTTTAATTGCAGTTTATTGTGTGGATGTGATTGTTTGTTTTTTTCATGCTTAATGCTAATAAAAGGTTTGCGATTGCTGTTCATTTGTAGTTAATGTTATATTATGTTAGCTAATGCATTTTATGGTTAGTTCAGATATTGTTAGAATTTCTTTTTTTCTATTTTACTGTTTAAATTAATTAATGTTGTAGTAAGTAATTGTTTTTATTGGTTAGTGTTACTATTCATTTTGATTTGGTTTAGGAATTAATTGGGTTGATTGGGTAATGGTTTAATTAATTCATTGTTGATGTTGTTATTGCTTGTATTGATTGGATTTGCTGGCTACTGTTTTTATTTAGTGAAGTGTGTTTTTTGGAGTTTTGATATGTTTTATTATTGTGTGTCTTGTGTATTAATGTATTGTAATTAGGGTGCCCATTGAGTGCTATAGAGGCTTATCATGCCCATATTATTATTATATGGGTATGATGTACCACTATACTACTCAATGAGTACAGGCTGGGTATAGTCAGTCCGGGGTGGGTGCTTAGGCTTCCCGGATGGGTGAAGGGGTATTAGCCCTAAGGATGGGTGTCTAGACCTTGCGGGTGGGTAGCGGTTGGGTTAACCCTTTTATTACCTTAGCGGTATTATCCGCTATGGTAATGAAGGGGTTAAGTCCCCCCGCAAGGCCTAAACAGCCACTAAGGGCCAAATTCCCCTTTCACCCACCCTTGCTAGCCACAGTAAGCCTGGCATGGGTGTTTAACCCCTTCATTGCCTTAGTGGTTAGCCGCTAAGTTAATGAAGTTGCTGTAAATGCATTTTTCCCGAGATACAGGCACCTTTATGGGGTGTCGGTATCCCTCTGCATTGAAATGTCCCGCGTCACGTGACGCATGAGGACCTGGCAAATTTCAGCCCGCTCAGACCCACAGAACGGATTATTTTAATATGTGTAGATATTAAAGAATGTATTGTATTTTGGGTCCAGGGTAAAAGCTGGCAACTTGCACTCAATGCCAGGATATAGGACTGAAATCACATATAAACCAGTGTCAGCCCTATAGCCAGTGTCTTTCGTGATGTCTTCATTTGAACCTGTATTGCTGAATGAATTGCCAATCCTGTACCTGATTGCTTCATTGTCCAACCCTTAAGTAAAGTGTCTATTTCTTGTCTGTTATTTGTATCATCTTGTGTGTTCTACTTCTTTAAGGAATAAACTATATTTATTATATCTAAGTCGTGTTCAATTCAATCCAGATATTTGGTGTATATTACACCCAGGTCACAAGCTACCGTGACAATTAAGTAGACCTTTTCACCCCAAGGTAACATTGTTGGGGGGTGTGTGTGTCACTTACCTTCTCCGGAGCGGTATTTCCTCCTACAGCATTACATGGTCACTGTGTCGCCATGACAACGCGATGTCACCACACTATTTAGTAGGAGGACCAGCCTATGAAATCGTCCAGGCCGATATTTCTCTACAATCCACGCCTGTACCCTCCTTTACTTGTTTCAAACTTATCCACCAACCCCTGCACCCCCTTACTCCTCTTTTCTTCCAGACTGAATATGTTGAAATCTATCAGTGTTTCCTGCTCAGTTTTATAAACTATTAATTACTTTAGTTGATCTTCTGTTTATGTTGTCCAGGAGATACACGTGATTACCCAATAACCCTATCACACAGAAACTCCCAATGAAGTCAACAATAGTGTCCTTATTAGAGATGGGCACACATTTCGCATGTCTAAGCAAACTTTGTGAATTTCACCCTTTTTAGAGCAAATCGTTTGAAGTCAATGGTAAATTTCAGCTGAAAGCAGCCTGATCGGCAGATATACCATAGAACAAACCCCTTAGTGTCAGGATGTCCACAGTACACAGTGGCATTTTGTTTTTTTACCTTTTAATGACATTAACTCTGACTGAGTTAGACATGATATAGGATTTCCCCCCAAGACACAGATCTGACTTCTGTAAAAAAATTTAAAAAATGCATTCTTACTCCCTTTTGGTACAAAAAAAAAATGTAAACTATATTCTTAGTTTTTTCGGGCATTTTCAAGATGGCCACACCAGTTACATTTTTGTTCTTTACTCCCACGGTTGCTGTAAATGTCGCTGACAAAGTTTTGGTGTGCTTGTGTGAATAAGCATTTAGCAGGTATGGCAGGATAATAGCGATTACATTAATATACAGGCAGAGGGACCTATTCATGAAACTGGGATTTTCGCCACGCAAAGTCGCCCAATGATGGCATGCAACTTGATGCAAGAAAAATCTCTCCGCTTACTGAATAACATGCAAATCCCTCATTTTGTGAGTTATTCATTTGCATACCGCACGCATTTGCACAGCCATAAGAAAATTGTGACTTAAAGAGGCAATTCAAGCAGCTTAAACAATATATATATATATGGGGAAAAAAAGAAAAAAGCGCTCACGTTACTCGTGAGAAGAGTGAGGAGTGAGAAGTGGCGAACAGGAGTCTGATTGATACCGGCATCTGAGAGGAAGGTGTCAGCTTAAGTGTGGTGGGATTCAACACAACAGTACAGCAGTAAAGATCTATCTGCTGCATCAACCCTTGTTTGGAGGAATCTGGCTATCATGAAGGGGGTATACAGGAGACAGGACAGAGTCTCTAGTGTTACCGGGATCAGCAACACGGTATACTTGCGTCGTAGATTGGTAGCGCAGCTGACGGAGGGACGCAGACACCCCTTGGGGTTCATCGCGTTTACACTCATCTGGTGAGACCGTTCCCGTACCCCCCTCTGCCTTTCCCTTGGATCCTATACAAGAAACATCCCACAGCTTATCACGGCTATATCTACCTTCACATTTGTTATTTATCAGAGTCACGCTACTCCCCACTGTTGCTTCAATCACCATCCTGTCGGGCAATAAGTGCTTAATTTCATTCGAGTGCTACTCCCTCACATTAGAATTTCTGGACATTTTTTGGACACGGTTTTGGACATTTATTTGTTCCTCTATTTTTTATTCACATATATATTGATATATTGTTTTATTGTTATGCTATTTCTGTATTTGTGTAATTTGTACTATCAGTAACCAACCTTCATTGCCTTTATTAAATTTTCCGCACATTTTTAACAGCTACATGGGATTGCGCTTTTTTCTTTTTTTTTCAATTCTTTAGGATAGACATATTTTTTTAGAGCTGCATCCTCCTGACCAGCGCCTGATATTCTTTACACTATATTATTATAATATTATCACTTATTAATTCACTTAGTGCCATTTCCAGTGCTGATTTGTTTTTTTGTTTATATATATATATATATTATATATAAAAAAACAAAAGCGCAAGCTCCATAGCCTACTGATAAAAATAAGTAAATTTAATTTAAAAGATCACAACCCATAGAATGTTCACTTACATGATGTTAAACAGAACCATTCGTGGGAGAGTAATCTCTATTGTGGACATCTGCGGTCGTAGGGTGCTACCACTGCAGATGACCACAATAGAGATTTCTCTCCCACGAATGGTTCTGTTTAAAATCCTGTAAGTGCACATTCTTATGGATTGTTGATCTTTTAAATAAATGTACCTTATTTTTTACTCAGTTATGTGCTATGGAGCTTGCGCTTTTGTTTGTTTTTTGTTCATAGATTCCAAAAGTGGTTGGCAATACCACTCCCCTTAAAGCTGCTATTGTTACAGTTTGCAGCTCAAACTGCTGGGAACATTGGCAACAAATGATCACAAACAGAAAAGTGTTACAAATATCTTGCACTGCTGGGGAAGTGTGCTAAAACTTGCTATAGAAATCAAAGGATGCTCAATATAGTAAAACCCATTAAAAATGACTTTAGGAATTGAATTTTAAAATAAAATAAGGTAGTAAGTATTATCTAATATAACAGAACTGATTTATTAAAAAAAAAACAATGTTGCTTGGATTGCTTTTAATGCCCCTTTGCATTGTTTCGACATGCAAGAACTGTTGAATAAATACAGGAGGACCCCACTAATAAGGCGGGTTCCGTTCTGAGGACCGCCGTAAAGCGAAAATCGGCGGAAAGCAGAACCGGCGATTTTTGGTAGGTGCGCATGTGCAGACCGGCAATGCGCCGTTCTGCGCAAGCGCGACAGCAGGAAACCCCTCCATTCTGCGCATGTGCGACCCCGGGAGGAACGGTCAAAATCTGTTCACCAGAATTTCCCGGGTTTTCCATTCAAAAGCCATTCCGCGGGGTAACATTTGTCTGCGGATTGGATAGTAAACAATCTGAGAGCATTAATCTGCATCCGCCATTGGATACAATCTGGGTGGATTTTTGAGAATCCGCACTCAGATTGTTAAAAATCTTCTCTCCCAACCTCGGATCTAATCTGAGTGCGAAGTAATATCAATTCAACCACAGATTATTACATAGTTACATTGTATGCAAAATGGTAAAACGGCAGTGCAACTGCTGTTGGAAAAAATATGACCAATGCTGCAAAAGAACTAGGTGCAAAAATTTATTAAAGGCATGTTAAAAAACAGTAAGAGAACACTCTTACGCGTTTCGCGTGGTCACCCACGCTTTATCAAAAAGCATGTGTATGGAAGAAAATGAAGACTCAAGTAATATAACTTCAGTACATAGTCTTCTCCCGGTTAGCATCACTAGGGGGTTAATCCTCTATTTTTTCTTGTCATAGTTACATTGTAGATGAGGTTGAAAAAAGTAATGCATCCATCAAGTAATACCTATGCTAAATTTAGACGACAGATACTTTATCCTATATCCGTACTTACAGTATATTGATTCGTCATGTGGATTGACAGTGATAGAAAAAAAAATCCGCAGAAGGCAGATTGGCCTTTTTGAGACTGATCCATGGACCAAAGGAACCGCCCAATCCGAGACCACCAAAAAATGTAGCCCATATCCATGGGACACAATTAGCCACTTCCTCCTACAAAATTGTGTTTCAAGGCCCTCTGCCAATATAAAAAGTGAATCCTCCATTGCATCATTGTTCCAGTTTATTTTAGAAACGTTAATATGTCTAAGAAAATACTTAGAACGGACAAGTCATATGTTTCAGGAAATGGATATGAGACAGGAAAAATCAGTAATACTAGTTCTTTTTAAATGATTATTCTTTTGGTTTTAGTCGGGCTGATTTCAGGTTCATTGTTTTGGACTTTGCATTAATAGCATCTCGTACCACTCGCAGGTACTGTAATGGCTTCCTCAAATCAACGATAGGGAGGTTAATGTACCACATTAATAGCTGATAAGCGTGTGCATTTCTACAAAACATAACCATTTGTTTAATCAGACAGGCCGTAATTGGTATAAAAACAACAGATTGTAATACTGTATGCAGCGTGTAAAGTAATCACGGTAAGGTACAGTACACAGGAAATTAACACCCTGACGTAACGCTGTAACATTAACTCAGAGTAAACAGTCTGAAATATGTTGCTGTGGAAAAGTATCGTGCGTACATCATTTCCAGAAACACGACACATTTAAACCGTATTTAACATACAGATAAATGTAAGGTTATGCATTAGGGAAACAAGAATAAACAGGCGACTTACAAATGATATGGGGATAAATGAGGGGAATCCTTGATGGAGAAGGATTTGTAACGAGTGCTCGCCAGAAAAAGGACGGGACCATGAGGCCGAGGTGGGCATTTGTAAACACCGACCTGAAGCCAAGAGGCCATGACCGGTGTGCAGGTTCGTCTTATAGACAGGCCAGGGGTTGGAGAAGTAAGGTAGTAGATATAGTCGCCATGGTCGAGGGTAGGAGACTGGAGGGTAGCTGAGGTCGAGGGTAGTCGAAGGTAGAGTCCGTGGTCCAAGTCACTGGAATGCAAGACAGAGCAAGGCACAGCAAGGCAAGGCAGGACAGGGTTAAACAGAATGCTTGCGACCAGCACGATGTCACAAGCAAATAACTATTATGCTCAGTCAGTTTGCAAAGGCAATCGCTGAGCCTATAAAGGAGGAACAGCCAGTAGGCGAACGGCTGCACAGCAGAAGCTGATTCTAGAATCAGTTAAGCCGTTAGTCAGAACGGCGAAACGCGTAGAGCGTGACCCTGCGATTGAGAGGGAGAGAGACTGCTGGGTGACTTCGTGACTCACCATCAACCGGTCGAAGCACTGGAAGTGACGTGTTGGCCCCTGGCAGAGACGCAGTACTGCGGCTTGCAGCAGCAGCAGCGACGGCGTGATGTGATTTCGAGATCACCTACCTTCTATGCTGTTGCCCCATTGGGATCTTGTAAGCCTTCATTTTTATTGTTTTTGGATAAATCGTGTTACTTTTTACCCTGGCTCCGTGTCTCTCTCTTCTGAGATTGCACCTCCTCCTACTGTCTCCAACCCGTGACCTTATACCTTAGTCTGATACCTATCAGCATATTAAGTGTTCACCTGGGAGCTTCACTTGCGTTTTATTGAGACAGTATTGCACTATGTAGTTTCTTCTTTTTTAAGGTACCATCGCTCCCCTGGTTCTTCTTTGCCCAGGATGGAAAACATAGTTAGCGAAGAACGGCGACTCCTGCAATGACTCCCTCCATCAAGTTATGGAAGAATTCCGCCCATGGCAATAGGTCTGCCCAGTCGTCTTGAGTCTTGGAGATGAAACAATGGATATATTGCTCCAAGGACTGGTTAACAAGCTCTGTTTGTCCATTATACTGGGGGTGATAAGCGGACAAAAAATGTAAGGACACTCCAAGTTGCTGGCAAAAAGTCCTCAAGAATTTGGAAATTAATTGGGAGCCCTGATCCGACACGATGACTTGAGGAGCTCCAAGCAGTCGGACTATTTCACGAATGAACACTTTGGAACGTTTAGCGGCATTCGGTAATCCCTTCAGAAGGATAGAATGAGCTTGTTTGGAGAACCGATCCACGACCACCAGGATCGTGGTCATACCCTTAGATAAGGGAAGCTCCATCACAAAGTCCATAGAAACTTTAGTCCATGGCCGATCCGGGATCGGGAGAGGTTGTAATAAACCCATAGGGCAATTCCGGGGTGTTTTGGTACGGGGGCAAACAGGACAAGTGGCCACAAAGATCTTCGCATCATTCCGAATCCTAGGCCACCAGAAATTACGTTTCAGTAGTTCGACGGTGCTCCTTTCTCCAGGATGACCAGAGCTTTTGGAACTATGGCCCCACTCCAAGTCCTTTAGTTGGAAAGCTGGGGAGACGAAAAGGCGTCCTTCTAGAACTTCAAGGCCATCTGGAATTTGGGATTGGTCCTGAATGATGTCTTCTAGGGCAGGGGAGAGCAAACTTTTTTTCCTGCGCCGGCAGTTTCCCTCTCTCCGCGCCCACCCCCTCCCCCGCTTACCTTTGCTCCACCAGCGACGTCATGGTGTCACGTTGCCAACGTGATGTCACATGACCTTGTGGCATCATTTTGCCATGGCGACGTGTGTAAGAAGCCGCTGGATCAAAGGTAAGTGAGGTTTACAGAGGCCTTCGCCCCTCCCCCAGCACTTAATTTAAGTGCCTCCGGGAAGTGCGCAGGGCCTCTGTAAACCCTATGCCCCCCGCAGACAGTCTCGCGCCCCCCAGTTTGCACACCGCTGTTCTAGGGAGTCAAAGAAAATGTGTTCCTGGTGTAAAGAGCCCAGCCACACGAAGCAGTGACACTTCCCTGCAGGCCTTATTCCAATGACGAGGATGATGCCTATGTGGCCCCAGAAAAAGGGCAGCTGCCAGAGGAAAAAAAATTCTACCGAGCCAAGGAACTGCAGCAGGAAGCAACGCGCTGTGGTCAGAAAAAAAATGTAAACGTTTTTCTTAGCAAGTGCACATCCAGCATTACTAATGAGAACAAATGTGTGCCCAGTACTGCTGATTTCTCAGAATCTGCAAAGGTGAAAAAGAAAATGTTTACAGAGACGCCTGTGAGAGCTCTACGACCTCTGAAAGTGAAGTCTGCCCACCTGTAGGACTACCAGCTGGGGTTCTAGCATATACAGAGAAAATCACTGCAATTGCGCCTCCCGTGGTCAGGGGGAAGAATACGTAAAAGAAAGAAAGAATAGTTGCGCCAACCGTATCAAGTAAATGGTTCAATTCAGTCGCACACAAAATGGAATCCTGCTGCCAGAGTTTCTTAGAGGTGATTCACCAACCTCTATAGGTAACAGTAATGAAAGAAAAAGGGATCCTCCAGCGCGTGGTTCCACTTGTGACTCCAGGACACATGGAATAATAAACAGAAAAAATAACCACAATCAGGGGTAGTTAAGACAGTGGATCATATAAGTAGGTTTCAGTAGAAATACACTTACATTAAACAGTGATTCTCCAATAGGGATAAGGGAGACTTCATTAGGCAATGATTTATCCAATAGGGATAAGGGAGACATCCTGATAGTACCTCAATTAAGGAAGAGAAGGGAAATATAGTATAACACCGTTTTATTAACAAATAAGTAAAAAAGAGATTGGAAACTCACAAACGGCCAACAAATTATGGCAATGAGGAGAAGTGCGTCCAGACTCCACAGACCGTCCTCCAGAGTCCCTGGCTGTTGGTTGTGGGTTCCGCTCCAGCAGTTTAGGATGGTCCTCTGCAGAGAAGTATCAGCAACAAGGGGGTCTTCTGGTCTCGTGCACAGACCAGGTTCCTCCCTTCTGCTGTTCTCTCTGCCGCAGCTCCTGTTTCCACCTTCCGCGCATGCGCATGCGCGTCAGTCACAGTGCTGCCTCCAAGCCGGATGAAGCTCTAACTCCTCAGTACGGTGGCCTGTGATTCCCAAAGTTTGTCAGACGCGTTTCGCAAAATAGCTTCCTCAGTGACAATAGTCCATATGGGGTAACAGCAGCATATATGCCCTTCAAGCTTTCAATTATCTAATTAATATAAAACTCACTTCTAAATTCATTATAACTCTCCTATGTAGCAGTTCCAACAACTATATTTTAACTTTCTAATATTCCCTTTAAAATAATAAATTATATATCCTATTATAAAATCCATGTATTCTAACAGAATTCATCTATTGTATGACAGTGGAGAAAAAACATTTGCCTTTAAACGGAATTTCTTTATATGACACTCTAAAAGGAAAAAAAAAATTGTTTCAAATAAAAGCAATCAGTTCCATCTCTAGATTTAACCCCTTAGGTGCCAAAGTTTGAAGGGTGAAAATCCAAAAGGATTCTCTTTTGGATATTTTTTGTATATAGTCACACCCCCTCCAATCTGCCTTCACTTGCTCTATTCCCCAAAATTTTCTATTCCCCAACATTTGAGGCATGCTGGATCTTTATTGTATTTGTTCTTATAATGATTGGATACACTGTATGTTTCTAAACCATTGATGATATTCCTAATGTGTTCGCCTATACGTATTTTCAGTTTGCGAATTGTTCTCCCCACATATTGGAGATTACATCCACATTGTAGGACATATACGTCAAAGAAAGAATTATGAACATTTGAAGTAATGTGTCATTTTGCTCCAGTCAAAGGGTAGGAAGTGTCTACAGCAAAGATACTACAAAAAAATGAAGGAAGCTGATGGTGTGATTCAATCCAGATATAGGTTCTATATCACAACCAAGCAAGCTGTGCGTTGCTATAAGCGCACCCGCAATGCCAATCTCCGTACTACAAATGGCTTCCCACACAATTCAGGAAAGAAGAACCGAATTACGACCGAGAAGCGCAATACCAATACAGTCATGCTACAGTAGCCCCAAACCAGATTCCTCACAAAGACAATAGCCAAGAGAAAGATTCAGTCTTTGGCTAGAACGAGGTAGGTGATGGATGAGGGATTGAGCACAGCAAATTTAAAAAAATGAATCAGGGCTGGAGGCAATACAAATTCCAGATTTATATATATATTTTCAACTTGTATTT
This sequence comes from Ascaphus truei, assembly GCA_036426205.1. Classification (NCBI taxonomy): domain Eukaryota; kingdom Metazoa; phylum Chordata; class Amphibia; order Anura; family Ascaphidae; genus Ascaphus; species Ascaphus truei. Next base: position 40,085 of record WSYH01003999.1, read on the forward strand.
TATTATTTTTCAAAACATAAAAGGGGAGGGGGAGGGGGGTGGGAATACAGAAAATAAAAAGGTGGGTGGGGAAGGGCAGGGAAATACATCCACAATGGTCTCCACGCAGGGAGCACACAATCAGTTGTACATATACATACACTTTATAGTATAGGAGTACAACCAGTCTAGCTACAGTAGTAAATATCTCTGGTTTCGCAGTCTAGGACAGATTCGGGTTTTGCCATATATAAGTCGCCCAGGGATCCTAAGTGGTCAGGAAACTATTAAATCTATCGTGAATCAAACTAGTAAGTCTCTCCGTAGTCATAACCAAGTTCACTTTGCGAATAACAGTTATGATTGGTGGGGGATCATTCTGCTTCCAATGTTTTGCGATCATTGCTTTTGCGGCCGAGAGAATTTGAATTATTAAGTAATTTATCCTCCTTTCAAGGCCTTCTATAGGTTTTAGTAAAAGCACGGTTTCCATATCCCAACTCAGATCTAAACCTGAAACCCCTTTTATTAATCTTCTAATTCGTCCCCAGAAGAGAATAATCTTAGGATTTGACCACCAGATATGTTTGAACGTGCCCAGATGTCCGCAGTTACGCCAGCACATTGGGGAGGTTAGTGGAAAAAATGAGTGGAGGCGTGTAGTACCACCTATGGAGAATTTTCAGGTTTGTTTCTCTGACTATCCTCTTTGTTTCCTCCCAGTCCTCGTTGTCTATAGGTTTACCTATATCCCTTTCTGAAATATTTTTACTTGTTTGGTCGCTAAACTGGTGGATTAGGACCTGATAAAATTGAGCTATCGTCCCTTTATGATATTCGCCTAGCTGGTACCAGCTCTCAAAAGTGGTGAGGGGTCTGGTCCAATTTTCCTTTGGTTGGATAGATGAAACGTAGTGTTTGAGTTGCATGTACTGAAATACTTGCGAATTCGAAACACCATATTCCTCCGTAATCTCTGCAAATGTCTTAACCCTGTTTCCCCTTAACATCTTTCCAATAGTGGATTGTCCTTTTTCTTCCCATTTTTAAAATTCATTTGATTGGTGTGATGGGAGGAACTCTTGATTGAACCTAATCAGTGTTAGGGGCGAGGGGATAGATGAAATCTGCTTATATTTACATTTTTTATCCCAAATGCTTAGAGAGTGTGTTAGTGCTGGATGAAATTTATAGTGTTCTGCTCTGTGTTCCTTCTTTATCCATAAAAGGGATGCCATATCTGTCTGCCGGGCTTCCGATTTCTCAATATCTACCCACGGTTTCGTACCCGGGGTTGCAGACCAGTAGATTAATGCGCTCAATCTAGCCGCCTCGTAATATTTGGCTAGATCCGGTTGCCCTAGGCCACCTTTGGACAGGGGAAGCACCATTAATTTTTTCTTTATTTTCGGCTTTCTGTCGTTCCAGATGAATTTAGCTATCTCACTCTCTAGGTCCCTGATTACACGAGCTGGGACTGTTACTGGGAGTACCTGGAATAAATACAATATTCTTGGGAGAAGATTCATTTTAATTGATATAATCCTGCCTGACCAAGATATCTGGTGTCCTGACCATTTTGTTAGGTCTTTCTTCAGGGTTTTGATTAATTCTGGGTAGTTTGCGTTATATATTTCCTCGTATGTTTGTGTGATATTCACCCCTAAATACTTTAGCTTGTCTGTTTTCCATTTTATAGGAAATTTCTTTTTCAGCTAAACATGGTTAAACATGCTCAACAGACGAGAGATGTTCTGGATTTACAGTATGGATTCATTATCTCCCGCTGGTATTAGTCAAGATTGGGAGCTTATTCATTTTTTATGATTATAGATTACTTTATATTTGGTTTATTATTTGCTGCATATAATTATATGATTTTCTTTTGATTATATTTATTTATTTTCTGATTTATGGTTGTTCATTATTTCTTTATTATGTAATTTCTTACACTCTGACACTTATTTTCATTTCTTCACGATTTATATTATTTCTTATTACATTTATATATCTCCTATTAGGTAATTATTGGATATTTATATACTTTATTAGATATTTTTTTATATGGACATTTGTGGATTTTTCCAGATGTCCAAATATACTTATATAACATTTACACATATATTTACATATTTACATTTTCTTAAGATTCTTTCTCTTTATACTTATTTTTTAGGTATATTCTTTTTCACTACTTTAGGAGTTCTATTACATTATAGTTTTTTGTTTTTTTGTTTTATACTAACATTGTTGTTATTCGTTATCTGTTTATATGTTCTTAGGAATGGTCACCATGGTTACTGTTGGTTCCGTTTTTTTTTATGCTATATTTTATTATTTTTTTATGCATTTCTATGTTATTTTCCTTTTTTTTCTTGTTTTAATTATTATCTTTTCATTATTATTGCATTTGGTTATGATTTATCAATCTTTTCCTTGTATTTTTATGTATCTTATGTCTTCCTTGCTTTGTGTTCCAATGCGGAGGTACTTTTGCCCTCTTGGGCTTCTGTAGCTCACCATCCGGTCTCATGCCATCTGACGTCACGGATGTTTTTTGGCGCGAAGATACTTCCGCATTGGGGCTACTATTTAAGGTAAGCTTTTGTAAATGGAGGATACCCCTTGATAAAGCGCCACTAAGGCGTGAAACGCGTTAGGGATATCCTTTTTCTTTTTTGTTCTCCCTTAGCTTGGGCTATTATGCATCTTCATTAAAGCATTTTTATTTTTTTTACATTTTTGCCTCCAGCCCTTTACTTTGCAGTGCGCTATCATTTTCCTTTTTTTCTATGGTTACTCTTTGGATCGACGCACGCCATCTCTGGGTTTGTTTGGAGACCTTCAAGGAGTCTACATGTGAGTTCGCTCATTTTTCCTTGCCCCTTCATAATAATATTTATTGTGTTTGTGATGGTCTTGTCGTGCTCCAGCCTATAGACCTAGGGGCTTCTGACCTGGTTTATGGGGTTGGTTTACCTATATGTGGGCTTACTTCCGTATCCCTGGATTTAAGTTGTTCCCCATTTATAACATTAGGTCTATTTTATTAGGCTTTATTGAGATCTATGATTTCCTCATATACACAATATTTGGGGGTTATGGTCATTTATATATCCTGACTTCAGCCATATTGCTGCAATCGTTTTGGGTTTTGGAAGCACCCATATGGAGATTTACTTCTCTTCTTTTGTTAGTTATAAATAAGCTTATAGCTTCTGATTTAGTATGGTTAATTTTGAAATTGGAGAATTTACCGAATTCGTCTAAGGTGTCGAACAGACTACTTAGGGATGTTTCTGGTTTTGTCAAGGTGAGCAAGATATCGTCCGCGAAAAGAGATACTTTGTAGACCTTATCGCCTATGGGAATGCCTTGTACCTCAGGATTTGATCTAATTCTGGAAGCTAGAACCTCTATACAGATAGCAAACAGCAGGGGTGACAGCGGGCAACCCTTCCTTGTACCGTTGGATATCTTAAAAGGTGCTGATGTATAACCTGATGTGCGGATTGTAGCTGTTGGTTTTGAGTATAGTGCTGCAATACCGTTAATAAAATTTTCGTGAAGGCCCACCTCTCTTAGCACACAGAACATAAAAGGCCAGGCCACCCTGTCGAATGCTTTTTCAGCATCGAGATCTAGTACCAGTGTGGGGCGTTGTTTTGTGTTACTGTTATGTATAATATTAATGATCCTGCGGATATTATCTGAGGCTTGTCGTTCTGGGGTGAACTCCACTTGGTCTGGGTGTACCAAGACATTCAAGACCTTATTCAGTCTGAGGGCCAGAATTTTTGCGAACAATTTTATATTTGTGTTAATCAAGGAGATGGGTCTGTAGCTGGAGCATAGTGTAGGGTCTTTCCCTTCTTTGGGGATTACTATAATTGAGGCTGTTAGTGATTCGGATGGTATTGCCAGCAGTTGAGGCGGAAGTATAGCTGGTGGAGAAGATTCCTCTTACCTTGACCTCCAGACAATGGGATCTTGGGATGTCCAATTGATGTGCGGATTGTGCTTCTGCAACCAAGGTAAGCCAAGGGTGACCGATGTTCCAGGAGCATGGCTTACATCAAAGGCCAGGGTCTCCTTGTGGGAATGAGAAGAAAGGGTGAGGGGGCAAGTCTCCAAGGAGATGTATGCTGGGGTGGGCGGACGGCCATCGATCCCGACCAAGGCAACGGGAGACTTCTTCCTAATGAGTGGAATCTGGTTCTGTTCAGAGAAGGTCTGGTCCACGAAATTTCCTCCTGCGCCGGAATCGATAAATGCCGCTGTGGAGGTGCGGAAGGTAGGACCAGAGAGGGAGACGGGAATGGTCAACTTTTTGGGAAGTTCCTTCCTGGAAACAGGACAAGGAGATTTAGCACCCAGGGAGAGCCCCTTCATACTCACTGGGCTTGGTCGTTTCCCGGACATAGTGGACATTCGCGGACCAGATGTTTGGAAGATCCACAGTAGTAACGTAACCCACCGGCTTGGCGAAATTGTCGTATCGGTGCCCAAGGACGCTGGACTCCTAGTTGCATCGGCTCCGGAGCCTCCAGAGCGGGCAGCGGGGAGACGACAGGTCCAGTGGATGAAGAGAACCTGGGAATAGGGGCACAGAAGGGCATAAATCGGGGGTGCTGGCGCTGAGCGCGGCGTACCTGAAGACGCTGATCCACTCGAATAGCTTGGAAGATGAGTTCCCCCAGAAGTCCTGGCTTGGGTTGTGAGGCGAGTTCGTCCTTCACAGAATCCGTTAAGCCTCGCCAGAAGACTGAGACTAAGGTCTCCTGGTCCCATTGTGTCTCAGCTGCTATGGTCCTGAACTCCAAGGCGTACTGGGCCACGGACCAACGTCCCTGTGAAAGCTGAAGCAAAGAGTCAGAGGCAGTTTCTTGGCGTGCAGGGCTATCGAATACCTGTCGAAAGTCTCGTCTAAAGGCCGTGTAATCTAGGGTGATTTCGGGACGTAGTTCCCAAATCGGGGAGGCCCATGCCAGCGCATTTCCTGTGATTAGGCTGTAAACATATGCCACTTTCTTACGACCATTGGAATACTGCTGCGGGGCCACCTCAAACTGGATCTCGCATTGATTGAGAAAACCACGACAGGCATGCGGATCCCCCGCGTACCGCTTAGGTGCCGGAATCTTCGGGCCTGGGGTCGCGGCGGATACCGGTTCTGCCTGCGCTGGTGGTGCGGCCACAGGTGGTGCCTGAAATGAAATGTCCTGTACCTGTTGAGTGAGGAGAGCTATCAGATCCGTTAAGGCCTGGATTTGTTGATACATGGCCGTCATCATAGAGGCCAGATCAGTCTGGTCTGCGTCTTGTGGGCTCGACATAATGTTACGTCGGTTCTGCCCACAGACCAGACCTGTCCCTTATACTGAGGTGGGGACGTATATGTGCACGCACCCGCAGCAGAAGGAGCATGTGCGGAGTGTGGTGTTTTGGCGTTGCCATGCCAGGTGGTAAAAGCTGAAGCAATACTTGCCGGTACTGGTAAAAGAAGAGACGTAGTCATTGCCATTAGCCAAGGTCTGGGAGAGGAGAGATCCGGAGGGTCGGGGTCCAAGCTGAGGTCGAGGGGCGTGAGAAGCAGCAAGGTCAAGTGGCAGCCGGGGTCCAGAGCCAGAGAGTGATGTCTGCCAGCTGGGTCGTAACCTGAACAAACGAAGACAAAAGAGAGAGCCAGAATAGACACCCGCAAGTAGAGATTATGTCGAGCAATGTGAAAGAGGTAAGGCAGGTACTATATATTGTGGCTGACCAATAGGAAATGGAAGCAGTCCTGGAGGAAGACGAGGAGCTGTCCTGGATTGGTTCCTATGATAGGCAGCCAGGTGGGGAGCTTTAGGGTTAAGTAGTAGCCTGTGTGAAAGTTGGGGGCATGGTTTCACTGCTAGTGCAGTGAATAAATTATCTTCGCCCGGTGCGCGCTCAGTAATGTCGGAGAGCACGCGCCCGGGCCAGAGTGCCGAGTGTCCGGGGGGCGGTGTTGGTCCGTCGGGGACAACGGGAGTGCCCCCGCATAACGGGAGCCGGTTGGGACAGACGAGGGAGCCATTTCACGGCAGCGGGAGCATTCAGAGGTAAGGAGGGGTCGCGCTGTGTGCGCAGCGAGCCCAAATCCTTACAAAAGCCGTGCGGCTTTCTCTGCCATTGCGGACAATGGTGCGACCCTCGTGGCGAGTGCGACCCTTTGTCACCGCCATTCATTGTCAGACCCGGTTGGGTCGAGTGAGGGGGTTCCTAGAGGCCAGGGGCAAAACTAATTTTATTTCTGGGTGCCCTAGAACAAAAGTTCCCACGCCAATTGGACGTGAACTTGAACAAGACCTGATCAAAGCTCTTTTCAGACATTGTTTCCGCTCTTGCGGTTTTGTGGTCTGGCTGGCTGCCAGCCCGTTCCTGGAGGTCGGAGTCGAGGAATCCCCATTGAAATGCATTACTCCATTCACTTTCAATGGGGAACCGCCGCTCCTCCTCTCGGGCGCCACCTGCAGGTCTTCTGCGATATCGGGCCCAAATCGCCGGAATCTCCATAGGGTTACATGGGGCTCCAATGGCGACCTATGGAGAGGCTGCAAAATGGAGACTGCAAAGGCGGGAAATGGGACAAAGGGCAATAAACATGTAAATGCAATTAACCCTTTCCCTCCCGACCTGATCCCAGTGTATGTGGTTGCTGCATACATTGCGAAGGTATACACACCAATAATTGTACCCATATACATTTCTATCCAGTAGAACACAGTTTTGCCCTGAGGCAGGGGAATACAAACACATGAAATCCCTCTAAATGTGGGAATAGGATAACCAGGGGACATACCTTTTGGTTATGAAGCAGGGGAACATATGTATTATGAGTACATTTCTGGTTAACCCCTCACTTCCCAGACGGTGGAAGGGGGTGCCTAATGGGGGTGATCCCTTTATTACTCGCTTGGCACCCCCCCCCCCGTCACAATACTGTACAGTATGTGTGTGAATTTTTTTTTATGTTTTTTGAGTCCTCCACTCCTCCACTCTCCTTCAATGAGAGTGAGAAACAGTTCTCCGGTTTCTCAGATGCAGTTTTCCAGAAGAGATGAGGGAGCGGGGGACATCAAAAAATGTAAAGGAAACAAAAATAGACCATAGAGAAGTATTGTCTCAAATAATGGTACAATATTAAGAAGAACCTCCAAAAGTTATACTCACATTCTAGTGAGTATCGAAATGGCCTATCACATTCTGTGGCAAATGCTGGCAGGCAGTAGAATGATATGGATTTATCTCTGGAAAAGAGAAAATAAACCATTGCGCAAGATATACTATACGTACATTCAGAAAATGACAAATGTATGCATTAGCAATCTGTTGCATGACTTACAGTATGTTACCCACCATTGTTTGGGCCTGTTTGGGCATTTCCCTTTGATACCCAGTGCCATGGATGTGCTCAGGGAAGGAGCACATTGTCTAACAATCTTACCGTCATAGTCTTTAACCGCGTGATGTTCCATGGCGGTGCGCACCAATCTCCTGGCCCTGAAATTCAGTATCCTGAGCTATAAGAATGTAGTACTCTGGGAATCTGAACTAAATGGTGATAGTCAGTCGCCCTCCATAATGAGCCTCCTCTATCTTTGAATTCATTGCCAGTTTTCACTGGCTGATCACATCGCCATAAAATAAAGGGCCATACAGTATTTAGCGAATCAGCGCAAAGCCAAAAGACCCATTTTTTTGACCAATTCAAGTGAATATGGCTTGTGCAGTCTGTACGTGTCCATTTGCATGAATGGTTTTGGGATATTTAGTCGACACTTTGTCACAGTTTCACTCTAATTATGCTCCGCTGTTGGAATATGTTGGAGCCTTATAACGAAATAATATGCAGAAGTTATTTACACCTCCTGGTGAGAATACACATCACTTTTGCCGAAATGAAATGAGCTTCCCCTTAGTATTTTCTGGGTCTACTGTATACTTATTTATGGGTATGGACACGTTTTATCATGCAGTCCCTAAGTTACCTGTGATCTTCATAGGAATTGGCATTCCGCACAATAAAAGGGTCAAATATAATACAACATCATAGTCCCTAATCTGCTACAATATGGAAAGTGATACAGTAGTCCAAGTGTGAAGGTAATAGTGCAGGGCGGCCAACTCCAGTCATCAAGGGCCACCAGCGGGTCAGATTTTAAGGATATCCCTGCTTCAGCATAGGTGGCTCAATCAAAAAGATTAAGCCGCCTGTGCTGAAGCAGGGATATCCTGAAGACCTGACCTGTTGGTGGGCCTTGAGGATTGGCGTTGGTCACTCCTGTACTAGGGGGTTGAGTACCACTGTTTTTTTTTTAAATTTACATCCTCAGAGTATTGCTACTTTTTTTTTTTTTACTGACCTACTAATATTTTTTTTAGCAATCCCCCAAACATTCGATGTGCAGATTCACACTGCGATTTCATATCGCTTGCAACGTTCGTGAATCATAACACAAATAAAGAGAAAAACCCGAAACACCTCTGTTCAGGATTGTGCTGGTAAGAACAGGAGACGCACACAATTGTAGTTGCAACAGTAATGTGTAAACAGGGAAATAAAATACAAGTCGAAAAAACATTCGGAAACGTAATAAAGTTATTGACTGTGGCTCGCAGTCGCAGAATATTCTATTTTATGCCGCTGTATCTGCCTGGAACTATTTGAGATATAAGGAGAATAATTCTTCAGCTGCTCTTTCAGGACTGCTCTGTACTGTACAAGAGACTGGGAATTCTTGTATAATAGATCCATCTCCCCAAATGCAGTAGTTCCTAGATGACATTCTGTGTAACATCTTCTGTACCTACTTTCATTTATTGATTTACCAATTTCATTTACAGCACAGAAATTAGAAAATGGTAATATTATTTGAAATTAGCAGACAAATCAAACTGATCCGGTATGGGATAGGCGGCTGATAAAATAGCACTGTGTGTGGCCCGGAGTGTTTGTGCAGTATGGTCCTTTGGTTTTATTAACGTAATTATTTACTAGATTCCATGAAAAATAACCTTTGTTGTGCAGTTTAAAGCTGGTGTATACTGTAAATGTCTTTTATACTGTGGTAATAAACTTTGTCCTGATGGGGAGGGGGGGGGGGGAATAATCTTAAAACACACATCTTAAATGAAGCGTATGGGTAGCTCCGTGGCTGATACTATACATCTCATATGCACTGACATTGACCCCTTGCAGACTCACTTACCAGAACAGCCTCCTATTGTCTCTGTAAGTTCTTTATACTTACCACTTAGATTGTAAGCTCTTCGGGGCAGAGGCTCCTTTTCCTAATGTTACTTTTATGTCTGAAGAGCCAATTCCCATTATGTGTTATATTATTATGTCACGCGTGTTACTGCTGTTATGCCATGTACATGGATGGTGCTACTGTACAGAATATAAATAAAGATATACATGCATAGTCATTAAATGCTCATTATATTTCTCTCTGCTTTTATTTGAATGGAAAGACACATCTGTGTAGGATACTCTATTCTGGAGGGAGCCATAATCTTCGATGTTCTATTATAGCCAGTTTTCCTATACAGTAAACCTGCTGTCTGACTAACAATGCAATGTGGCTTAGGAAGGATTCTATTGGTAGTTGATCCAGGACAAAGTAGTTCCCATCGGTCTGTTTGTGAAGACAACAGGGCGCTTTGGGGATCGCCTGCTTTCAGAGATACTTACCTCTGTAGGTGCTGCCGGTATCTCTGAAGTTTAAATGTCCAAGGGATGACGTCATGGCTTTCTATTGGCCCACGTGACGGGGGACATTTAAACGCCGTCATTATGTTAGGCACACAAGTTCCCTGACTGCAGAGATACCGGCACCGCTATGGAGGTTATGTATCTCTGAAAGCAGGGGGTCGCTGGAGCTGATATTAATGGGGTTCAGCTACGGAGACCCCCCTGGTTCAATCCTATTAATTTTTTTTAAACGAGCAATGTAATTTGGGGGGGTTTAGTGGCTAGGGTAGGGGGGTAACTTTAGGGGTTTTAGTGGCTAGAGTAGGAGGGTAACTTTAGGGGTTTTAGTGGTAAGGTAAGGGGGGGGGAACTTTAGGGGTTTTAGTGGTAGGGTAGGGGGGTAACTTTAGGGGTTTTAATGGCTAGGGTAGGGGTAACTTTTGGGGTTTTACTAGTTAGGGTAGGGGTGGGGAACCCACGGCCTTAAGGCCACCTGTGGCCTAGTAAGCCATTAAGTGCGGCCTTGTGAATGAATCCAAATTCTGCAGAACAAATCCTTTTTATTTTTATTAATATGTTTTTGTTCGTCTTTAATTTGACACCTGCTATGCTCGTGATTTAGTTCTAGTGCAACTGTAGAATGTATGTTAACCTCCCCGCCTGACTGGCGCCACTACCGCACGAGGCTGCTTGGCGAGAGTCCGTGGGTGTGTCTAACCTACGTCACGCGTGAGTAGGGTTAATGCGGCCTTCCAGCATGAAAAGGTTCCCCACCCCAGGGTAGGGGGTTAACTTTAGGAGTTTTAGTGGTTAGGGTAGGGGTTAACTTTAGGTGTTTTAGTGGTTAGGGTAGGGGGGTAAATTTAGGGGTTTTAGTTGTTTGGGTAGGGTGTTAACTTTAGGGGTTTTAGTGGTTAGGGTAGGGGGGTAAATTTAGGGGTTTTAGTTGTTTGGGTAGGGTGTTAACTTTAGGGGTTTTAGCGGTTAGGATAGGGGGGGTAACTATATGGGGTTTTAGTGGTTTGGGGTTTAACTTTAGGGTTTTAGTGGTTAGGATAGGGCGATAACGTTAGGGGTTTTATTTGTTAGGGTAAGTGGGTAACTTTAGGGGTTTTAGTGTTTTGGGTACGAGGTTAGGTTAAGGGGTTTTAGGGTAATGAGTTAAGGTTAGGGACTTACTTTACCGGCAATGTGGCCGGCGGCTGAGAGCGAAATGAGTGGCGGCTTATCGCCAGTGGCCATTTGGTTGAGCCAAAACGGCCATGACCAAATGTCCTACACGGGAGGGCAGTGTGTCCAGCAAGATACATATAGTTACATAGTAGATGAGGTTGAAAAAAGACTTCCGTCCATCAAGTTCAACCTATGCTAAATTTAGATAACAGATACTTTATCCTGTATCTATACTTATTGATCCAGAGGAAGGCAAACAAAAAAACGAATTAAGGGGAAAAATAAATTCCTTCCTGACTCCAAGAATTGGCAATCGGATTAATCCCTGGATCAACATCTTTCCCATGTATACTTATTTGGTATATCCCTGTATACCTTTCCCATCTAAAAAGATGTCCAACCTTTTTTTGACTAAATCTATTGTATCTGCCATCACAGTCTCCATGGGTAATGAATTCCACATTGTAACTGCCCTTACAGTAAAGAACCCTTTCCTTTGTTGCTGGTGAAATTTCCTTTCCTCCAACCTTAAGGGATGGCCCGAGTCCTTTGTTCTGTCTGTGGGATGAATAGTTCTTTTGAAAGCTCCTTGTATTGTCCCTGAATATATTTGTATATTTGTAAGATCTCTTAACCATAGTAATTTGAAGAGGTCCAAAAACTGCGGGTCAGATAGAGCAGGGGTGATAGACTCCAGTCCTCACGCCACCCACCCCAACCGATCAGGTTTTCAGGATATCCCAGCTTCAGCACAGGTGGCTCAATCAGTCCCTGCTTCCGCACAGGTGGCTCAATCAGTCCCTGCTTCAGCATTGGTGGTTCAATCAGAAGTTCAGTCTTTGACTGAGCCACCTGTGCTGAAGCTGCGATATCCTGAAAACGTGACCTGCAGGGGGTGGGGGCTTGAGTACTGGAGTTGAGCGCCCCTGAGATAGAGTATCAGCAGATCAGTTGGTTTTCCATAATACTATCCAATAACCATAACAAGTTTTGGATTAAGAAGCAGAAAAGGTTTGGTATTCATAGATCACAGCTCGGTTAAGTCACTTAATGTGACGTAAACCTAACTTTACTGTATTCACCATGTTTTCTGTTGTAAAGAGCATCGCGGTAACTGTAAAAGACGTTAGTGGGATGGAAATAAGTGAATATCTTAGCATTGCATAGCCACAGGAGCCCTGTTGCAGGGTACATGCAACCACACGCGGGTTCTCTTGATAAGGCTTATTTATTGAGCGTTTAAAAATACAGCACACAAAAACAAAATAGCTTCTCTTCAACATACAAAAACAAAATAGACAGTTCATCAAACAGGTACTTAGAAGACAGACCTTTGAGCAGTAATCTTCCTTCAGCATTTCAGTACTCCCTCTTGATCAGACAGCATGCATGTGTGTACAGCCTGGGGTTTTAAAACACCTTGATGAGGCAGCTGGGCTCAGACTAATTAACTCAGCTGAAAGTTAACCTCCTCACTGCTGCACTGCTGCACTACAGATAAGTCTGCCAGGCATATGGCTGGTGACGTTTATTTACCCTGTCACATTCCTCCCCTGTTAGTGTGTGGCTGGGGCCACGCGCGGATGAAGCCCGGCCATCCACCCCTTCTCTAGAGAAGAAATCAGCATTCGCATTTTCTTTTCCAGGTCTGTGCTGAATCTCAAATGAGAAGGGTTGGAGGGCCATATACCACCTGGTCAACCTAGCATTGGAGTCTTTCATGGTACTTAACCACTACAATGGAGCATGGTCTGTCTCCAGAGTAAAATGGACTCCTGCCAGGTAATGCCTCAAAGCCACGATTGCCCACTTTACCGCGAGGCACTCCTTCTCAATCACTGAGTAGTTTTTTTTCCTTCAGGAACAATTTCCTACTCCGATAAAGGATCGGATGTTCCACTCCCTCAAACTGTTGTGACAACACTTCCCCTAGCCCTATCTCTGATGCATCGTTTTGCACTACAAAAGGCCTGTTAAAGTCTGGGCTTTTAAGGACGGGACCCTCTGATAGGCACCTTTTTATGTCCTCAAAGGCTCTCTGACACTCCCTTGACCATACCACTTGTGTAGTGTAACAGGGGAGTTATCCCTGTTCAGGTAATGTGCCTCTAATCCAGCAGTGTGGTGGTTAACTGCTGGTAGTCAATTAACAAACACCACCTGCTTGATTAGATTGCTTAGAAAAGCCTGTCTTTTGAGACAGGAAGTGAGACTCCTTAGCTCACACCTGAGCTGAACTTGGAGACAGAGCAGAGATTCCTTAGTCCACAACTGGGCTGAACCAGTTGAGCGACAAGCTGACCACAAGACAATGGGGACAAGATTCTAACCTGGAGCCTGACATTTCCTGTGCACACAAGGGTGTGGTTCCAAGAGAGCAGAGAAGCTTCCCCTACAGCAAACCACTACAAACAGATAAGACTTTCATTTATAAGACTTTTTATATCTGTTCATTTCATGCTATATGTTTGGGGCTGGGAGACATGCTGATCTAAAGGGAGTTGTGGATTGCATAGTATTTCACTAGAAATACTCCCAATTGAATAGAAGCTTTGTTTACCCCTTGTTTGGATGGTTTCCTGATGTTAAGGAAACAGGCGCAATAAAAGCCTTATTTAATTTCACCATAACCAGTCTCCCTTGCATACCTCTGTGAGCGTCCGCCTACATGTAGGTGCACACTTTTTTGTGAGGTCCGTTAATGGGGCTGCAACTTCCAAGTAGTTGGGGATGAACCGCCGGTAGTACCCTGCTAAACCCAGCAGAGAGCGTACCTGCGTTTTTGTTTGGGGGGTTGGAACTTCTTTCAGGGCAGCTACTTTATTGGCTAGTGGCCTTACTTTTCCACCTCCCACTGCATACCCTAAATATTTGGTTTCCGCCTTACCTAAGGCACATTTTTTAGGGTTGGCTGTGAGCCCTGCCTCTCTTAGAGATTTGAAGGCTTTCAGCCTATTTAGATGGGCCCGCCAGTGTTTACTATAAATGACAATGTCATCAATGTAGGCTGCAGCTTAAGCCCTATGAGGTCTCAGCACTTTATCCATGAGCCTCTGAAATGTGGCTGGGGCTCCATGCAGTCCAAATGACATTGTCACAAACTGGTATAAACCTATGGGAGTGGCAAAGGCTGTTTTGCATTTGGAATTTTCCTCTAAAGGTATTTGCCAGAATCCTTTTGTTAAGTCCAGCGTGGATATATATTCCGCGTTACCAAGGGCGTCAATTAACTCGTCCACCCTTGGCATAGGATATGCATCAAACTTGGATACCGCATTGACCTTTCGGAGGTCCACACAAAATCTTACCTTCCTATCGGGTTTAGGGACCATAACTAGCGGACTACACCATTCACTGCATGATTCCTCAATCACGCCTAAGTGTAACATTTCTGGTATCTCCTTCTCTACCAGAGCCCTACGACTTTCAGGCAACCTATAAGGACGGGAACGTACTTTTACCCCAGGTGCTGTTTCTATCACATGTGAAACTAAATTAGTTTGCCCTGGTAAATCAGAAAAAACATAATTGAATTGTGTAATTATTTCTAACAAGTCCCCTTTTTGTTCAGAGGACAATTGTCTACCCATTGGGACTTCCTCGTCACCATAGATGTTCCCCGTGGGGGCTGAGGACCCAGGTCCGTTTCCTCCTCCACCGGGTGGATGAATGGAGACCGCAGCACCTTCCAGGGTTTCAGCAAGTTCACATGGTAAATTTGTTTACCCTTCCTGGACCCTGGTTGAGCAATCTCGTAATCCACATCACCCGTGCGGCGGAGTACTTCGAATGGGCCCTGCCATTTGGCTAGGAGTTTGCTGTCACAACTGGGTAACAATAACATCACCTGGTCTCCCGGGTGAAACACTCTCATACAAGCATTTTGATTGTAATGTCTCTCCTGACTGTCCTGGGCTGATCTAAGATTCTCCCTAGCAAAATGGCCGACCACATCTAGGCGCTTCCTAAGGTCCAATACATATTGCAGGGTATTCTTAGAAGGGGACCGCTGTTCCTCCCAGGACTCCTTTAGGAGGTCTAGGATACCCCGGAGTTGGCGGCCATACAGCAGTTCAAATGGAGAGAATCCCGTGGAGGCCTGGGGAACTTCCTGCACTGCAAACAGCAGAAAAGGGAGAAATTCATCCCAGGCTCTCTTCTCTGAATCTACAAACTTTCTCAGCATCCCTTTTAGAGTTCGGTTAAATCTTTCCACCAATCCGTCAGTCTGTGGATGGTAGACCGATGTCCGAACAGACTTAACCTCTAGTAATTTTAAGACATCCTGCATCAGTTTAGCCAGAAAATTTGTACCTTGGTCTGTCAACATAACCTGGGGAAGTCCAACCCGTGAGAAGAGCTTCAACAACTTGTTGGCTACTTGCTTTGCCGTTGCTGTCCTCAGGGGGAACGCCTCAGGATATCTTGTTGCATAGTCAACTATTACGAGAATAAACCTGTGTCCTTTCGCAGAAGGTTCTAGAGGTCCTACCAAGTCTACTCCAATCCCCTCAAAGGGAACTGACACCAAGGGTAGAGGGACCAAGGGGGCTGTTTTTTGTCCCTTCGGACTAGTTAGCTGGCACTCAGGACATGCTGCACATAACTTAGCAATATCACTATGCATCCCTGGCCAATAGAATCGGGACGAAATATGGTCCAAGGTTTTATCCCTACCAAGGTGACGACCCCAAGGGACAGTATGGGCTAGGGTGAATACAGATTTAACAAACGCCTTGGGAACCAATATTTGTCTGGTGACCTCCCCTGTTTGTGTCTGCCTATTCACCCTATACAGGATATCATTTGACAATTCAAAATGGGGGGAAACTATCACCCCCTGTGCATTCAATATCTGCTCCTCAATTTTTACCATTTTATCATATTGTTTAGCAAGGACTGGGTCTTCCCTTTGCCTCTGGTGAAAATCAGGGAGGTATAGGTCTGGTAAATCTCCAAGGCCCAAATCCCCCTCCTTCTGGCCATCCCCAGCCTTCACTTGTGACTTCTGGCTACTAGTACGGTCACCTTGAGACCCAGATTTCTGCAACCAGTCCTGTTTGTCAGAGCGCCTCTGCTTTCGAGTCTTTGGAACCCGGTGTCTACTGGGGAAAAGGTCTGCCGAGAAGGGGAACAGTTTACCAAGGTTCTCCTGAGCCATAGAATATGGCTCCTCGTGAGACTGGAGCCATTAGGTTTGAAAAGAAAGGCCAGTCCCGGCCGAGCACAACGGGGGCAGGGAGCCAAGGAGCGAGTCCTACTTCGAGGTAGGCCTCCTGACCTTTTACCTGTAGCTGGATTTTGGCCGTCGGATACCGTTTTACATCGCCGTGTATACATTCTATACTCCATGGGGAGTCAAAGGAACACACGTTAGGCGGTAACAGTTCCTGGAAGACCAAAGTTTTCCCAGAGCCTGAATCTACAAGGGCCTGGACGGTTTTACCCCCAATCTGGGCTGGAAGTAGCCAGGGCATGTAATTTTCTCCAGTGAAGGTCGAGGCGACGGTCCTGCTGAAGGAACAATCCATCTGTGGACAGTCCACATGCCGGTGGCCTTGTTCTTCGCAGGCGGAACATGGAGAGGGTTCCCTCACAGGAGGGTGCCGCGGATAGCGCTCCGCTGGACCGGATACTGGAGACCAGGCATCTGGTGGGTCCTGTGGGCGATGTCCTTGGAAGTTCCTGTCATTTGGCGACAAGCCGACATCAGAAAGGGGATGAGGTGCCCGGCGTTTTGACTTCTTCCTTGTTGGAAGGACTGCTCCTTTCGGGGTACTTGGCGGTTGAATATTGAGGGTCCGTAGTTTCCCCGTTGTTCCGATCCCCCTCTTTGGGTGTCTGCAAGTGCTGGTGCAGTTGGATCCGTCGGGTCCAGGGCACTCACCTGGTTCTCGGCCGCAAGGAAATTCTCAACGAGTCGGACCGCCAAAGATAGGGTTTCAGCAGCATGGCGTTTTACCCACGAGCATGCGGAAGGGGGTATTATCTGTAGGAATTATTCCAAAACAAATTGCTTAAGAATTGCCTCCTTAGTGTGCTCCTCGGGTTGTATCCAGCGGTTACACAAGTCCAATAATCGCTGAGCGAGTACCCGGGGTCTCATCTTAGCGGTGTACTTCAGGTTCCGGAACTGCTGCCGGTAGGTCTCTGGGGTCAGACCTAAGCAATCCAGTATGGCGGCTATTTCTTGTTGGTAGTCCATTGCCTGATCTGCTGGGAGGCCCTGATATGAGGCCTGGGCTTCTCCTATGAGGAGCGGGGCCAAAGCAGTTGCCCAGCGATCTGCAGACCAGCCCTGAGCTTCGGCAACCCTTTCAAACGTCAGTAGAAAAGCCTCTGGATCCTCGTTTGGAGTCATTTTCCTCAGGAGGACCAAGGGTGTTTCTTCGCAAGTTCTGAACTGGCAGACCCCTGGGATTGGGTCAGCAGCCTGGCCATCCACTCCTCCTGTGCTGCCTGCTGCTGGGTTAGGAGCTGGGTTTGCTGCTGCAATAGTCTTTCATCTCTCTCTGCTTGTAGTTGGGCCTGTTCCTGCATTAACAGTCCCTGCTGTCTGGTCTGCTCGCACAGAAACTCTTTTAAAAATTCTTCCATTTTTTTTTTGTGTGTGTGGCCCTTCAACTGCAGGGGCCTCTTAACATCCAGGCACTTCTGACACCATATGTTGCAGGGTACATGCAACCACACGCGGGTTCTTTTGATAAGGCTTATTTATTGAGCCTTTAAAAATACAGCACATAAAAACAAAATAGACAGTTCATCAAACAGGTACTTAGGAGACAGACCTTTGAGCAGTAATCTTCCTTCAGCATTTCAGTACTCCCTCTTGATCAGACTGCCTGCATGTGTGTACAGCCTGGGAGTTTTAAAACACATTGATGAGGCTCAGACTAATTAACTCAGCTGAAAGTTAACCTCCTCACTGCTGCACTGCTGCACTGCTGCACTACAGATAAGTCTGCCAGGCATATGGCTGGTGACGTTTATTTACCCTGTCACAAGCCCGTTAAGGTTAATGCGGGGACTTCACGTTAAATTACGTGGGTCAGACCTAAACCTGGTATTACTCCCATTCACACCCTGACATCGTGCTTTTTCAAGGTCGGTCGAAGTGTAATACTATGGTAAAGTATGATTCAAATAGTGTTAATGCCCTCTCCTCTCTTTCTCAATGTCAGGGTCTGCATCCAAGTAACACAAACACAAACTCACGTTATTGGAAGATAAAGCAGCATTATGCTACAATAGAAAAGGGAAACAATCCCTTAAGGGACCTTGCTAAAGCTCACTGCGCGAGACATGTCGGTCCTGTTTTACCTTGTTTTACATGATCGAATAACATTTTTCAAGTCACCCTCTCTCGAGTAATTTATGGATGGTGGTCTCAATTTTTTCCCTTCTCTACCCAAGCACCCTGCCGGACAGCACACCGGAGGATTCCCATCATATTCCAGGAGACAAGGACAGGAGGAACACACCTTCAGCAACATGGAGTTACTCCAAGTGTTATTAGAACCACCGTCAACACTGGGGGGCTGAATAATGCAGTCTATTATGGACTAAATAGAATATTGTGCGCTATACATTTTGCCTGGAGGTGGTGGCCTCTCATAGAGAGTGAAGCCGGAAAGGCGCCTTCTTTATTGTTTCCTCAATTGGGAGCCCCCAGACTGTCTCTTCACAGAATATACGGACTTGATTGGGACCCCCCCCCCCCACATT
>WSYH01004000.1:0-40459 GCA_036426205.1 Ascaphus truei
GCAGGGGGTATGTATGGGGGCTGGGGGGATGTATGGGGGGCAGGGGGTATGTATGAGGGGCAGGGGGTATGTATGAGGGGCAGGGGGTATGTATGGGGGCTGGGGGTATGGTTGGGGGCTGGAGGTATGGTTGGGGGCAAGGGGGCTGGGCTATGTTTGGGGGTATGTATGGGGGCATGTTTGAGATTTTCACAAGCTCAGTTGCCCCGGGGCTGAATTTATTGCCCCTCACCTCAGAGCGATATCTTGGCCCCTCTGCTGGAGCTTCTTCCCAAGGCCGAACCCGAAAAATGAGACGGCCATAATGGGGGTGGCCACCGCCAGGGGCGCTCCCATCCCTTTATACAGGCCCCGGAAACCCTGTGCAAGAGAGAGAGACGAGGGGGTGAGAGGTAAGTGTCCCTGATATCTGTGTATAAGGAGGGATGAGAGGTAAGTGTCCCTGATATCTGTGTATTCACCAGGTTATTGCACCCTGCCACTCACACTAACCCGTCCTGCACCCTGCCACTCACCCGTCCTGCACCCTTGCCACTCACCTCAGTCCTGCACCCTGCCACTCACCTCAGTCCTGCACCCTGCCATTCACCCATCCTGCACCCAGCCACTCACCTTAGTCCACACACACACACACACACACACACACACACACCACAACACACCCACAACACAACCACACACCACCAACACACACACACCACATCTGTGTGCCTATTCCAGTGAAAAAACACAAACACAAACAAAAACAAAACACACACACAACAAACAACACAAACACCAACACACACAACACACAACACAAAAAAAATGTGTGCTTATTCAAGTAAATACACACACACACAAACAAACACACACCACCACACACACACACACACACAAACCACACTGTGCTATGCCAGTACACCCACACACACATCTTACACACACACACACACACACACACACACACACACACACACACACACGAGCACACCACACACACACACACACATACACTGTGCTATTAAAGTACACTTACCCCACACACCCCACACACACACACAAACACACACACACAACACACTCGTGTATTACAGTACACAAAAAACACAAACCACCACACACACACAACACACACACACCTGTGGCTATTCCGGCCAGTTCCTCCGTTTCCCCCCAGTCCCGGGTTAGAGTTGATTGCCTCCTCTTGCAGACTTAAAACATCCGTCACAAAAGCAGGCACTGCAAACAAGAATAGATGACATGCCCATGGGGGACCGTGACACCGGCCTCCTGAGCCTCTAGGGAAGCCACTTAACCCCTTCACAGCCGAGAGGGGTGGCCATGCTGCTTTTGCCATGTGCTTCACGGCGCCTGGGGTAATGAACTTAATGAACCCCTGCCAGGCGGGCCTGCAGTAAATTGCTTTTGCAATGGCAGCTCTGCCGCTGCCTGGCCACGGACGGGGTACTCTCACAGCCAGGCGGCGCAGCGCGCATCTGTTAACACGCAGAGAGCATCGCGAATCTGTAACACGCAGAAGCATCGCGCCCACCTGTACCACGCCCGAAGCATCGCCGCATCTGTAACACGCAGAGGCATCGCGCATCTGTACACGAGAGCACGCGCCCCCCCCCATCTCAGTGAAATTGATCAGCGTGGGCATGGTTCCCCCGCCATTCGCCGGATTACACTGGGGGTTCTGTGGGTCCGGTTCCGTGTAAGTCCTCCGCGTGACGGTCACTGAGCTCGGACAGACCCCACTGGCCATGATGCGGGTCTTACACAGGGACGCCTGGCCCCGGTCCCCGGGCAAGTGACCCGGTCCCCGGGCCAAGTCCCTGAGTATAGTCCCATACGTCCCGCCGGGCACCCATCTCCCCTGCGCCTGGCATTGTGCAGTACGGCCCCATGCTGAGGGGGGTGGCGGTTAGACACACCAACCCTGGCAGGAGGGAGCAAGGATCGCAGTCAACATTTGTCCTGAGCCCTGAGGGGGGAGGGGGGGGGGGCCAGGATTGAGCCCGTGCATGGGGGGGGTTAGTCATTTGGGGGAGCAAGTGGCTCCCCAGTCAGAATCCTCCTCCATTACTGAAGCTGCTGCGACGGCTGCTCGTCTTTGGATGCTCCGGGGGAGAGCCAGAGGGAGGAAAGGAGGGGCGCCACCCCCCAGGGGAGACAGAGCGTCGTCCATCAGGATGTACGCGATGGCCGAGTCCACGTAAGGCTAAAGGTGGAAGCTCAGGCTGGGGTCAATAAGGTCACTCAGGGCGGTCCGAGAAAGAAGTGCAGGGTTCGAAGTCAGAGTCAGAGGTGTCGACGGGCTGCGGTGGGGGGGGACAGGAAGGCGGGTTGGGGGATCCCCGGTGACAGAGAGGGGCTTGGCGGGACGAACCAGCGAGACGTGCTTGCAGCTGAGCCTGGTCTCGCTCCTGCCAAAAAATCAGTGGTTTTAGGGGTATCGTTACCTACCTACTCAGCAGTATTGGGGTTACTCCTGCCTGCATACTCTGCAGTATTAGCGGTACTCGTTACCTACATACTCAGCAGTATTAGGGGTACTCCTAGCCTGCATACTCTGCAGTATTAGGGTACTCATTGCCTGCATACTCTGCAGTATTAGGGTACTAATTGCCTGATACTCTGCAGTTAGGGTACTGTTTCCTGCATTCTTGCCGTATTAGGGTACTCGGTGCTGCATCTCTGCCAGTATTAGCGGTACGCGTTACCTACATCATACTCAGCGTCTTAGGGGTATCCTAGCCTGCATACTCGGCAGTATTAGAGGTATATTGCCTGCATAATCTGCGTATTAGGGTACTCGTTACCTGCAGCTCAGCAGTATTAGCGGGTACTCTTGCCTGCATACTCATGCAGTTTATTAGGGTACTTCTTGCTGCATACTCTGCAGTATTAGCGGTATTAAGTGCCCGATCACTCTGCAGTTAGTAGGGGGTACTAATTGCCTGAAGACTCGCAGTAGTAGGGACTTATTGCCTGGCATACTCTGCAGTATTAGGGTACTCATTGCCTGCATACTCTGCAGTATTAGGGGGGACCTCATTGCTGGCATACTTCTGCAGTATTAGGGTACTCCATGCCCTGCATACTCTGCAGATTAGGGTATCCTTGCCGAATTACTCTGCCGTATTAGGGTATCATTGCTGCTAATCTGCGTATTAGGGGTACTCATGCCTGCATACTCGCAGTTTAGGTGTACTCATTGCCTTGATAACTCTGCAGTATAGGGTACTCATTGCCTGCATACTCTGCAGTAGTATTAGGGGTACTCATTGCCTGCATACTCTGCAGTATTAGGGTCTAATTCCTGATACTATGCAGTATTAGGGGGGGGTAAATCATGGCCTGCATACTCTGCAGTATCAGGATACTCATTGCCTGCATACTCTGCAGTATTAGGGGTAAATCATTGCCTGCATACTCTGCAGTATTAGGGTACTCATTGCCTGCATACTCTGCAGTATTAGGGTACTCATTGCCGCATGCCTATCGCAGTATGTTAGGTGTACTCATGCCGTGCATGCTCTGCAGTATTAGGGGTCGTAACAGGGGGAACTTATCCATGTTCGTAAGGTGCATTTAAATTAGCAGTGTGGTGGTTAACTTATGGTAGTTAATTACTAAACACCACGCTGCCTGTTGAGATGGGATTACAAAAAGTCTGTTGTTCAAAACAGGAAGTGGAGAACTCTTTAGCTGACACCGAGCGGAACTTGGAGACCACTTGTTTGAGCTCTGACAAAGTTAGCAGAGCTGCTTCAAGACACAAGGCCCAAATAAGACTTTCTAAACCTGGATGCTGGATTTCTGGTGCACGATCAGTGCGGGTTACAGGAGAGCAGAGAAGAAGCTTACTCTACAGCTGATAAAACAGATAGGACGTTTTTTTTTGTTGTAATCCCTTGCGCTCTTTTCTCCTTACATTCCTCTACCTTTGTCTTGTTTTGGTTGGTTGGGGTTGCTTTTTTTTTTTTGCGTTTTGTTTTTCATTGATAAGAGTCTGCTTAAATCTGATCTGCTAGTGTATGCTATGTTTGGGGGCTGGGGGAGAAGAAATGCTTTGACTAGGGAGATGTGAATGGTTGCATCGTGTTTTCACTAGAATACTCCCAAGTGAAATGGAAGACTTTGTTCCCCCCCCGTTGTTTGGATAATTTTCCTGACGAAAAAGGAACAGGCACATAAAGCCTATTATAATTTCACTTTATAAAGCTCCTAAATCTGCGTTACCTTGTGAACGTCCGTTCCACAGGTACTCGTTGCCTGCATACTCTGCAGTATTAGCGGTTATCATTGCTGAGAATATGCAGTATTAGGGGTACTCGTTTCCTGCATACTCTGCAGTATTAGGGTACTCGTTGCCGCGCAACTTGCAGTATTGGGTACTCGTTGCCTGCTAATCTGCAGTATTTAGGGTAATCGTTGCATGCATTTCTGCAGTATTAGGGGGTACTCGTTACCTCGCTCTATCTGCAGATTAGGGGTACTCGTTACCTGCATACTCTGCAGTATTAGGGTAATCGTTACCTGTATAGTCTGCAGTATTAGGGGGATCGTGGACAGCATACTCTGCAGTATTAGGGGGTAATCGTTGCCTGCAGACTCGCAGTATTCGGGTACTCGTTTGCCTTGCATACTCTCTGCAGTATTAGGGGTTACTCGTTGCATGCATACCTGCAGTATTAGGGGTACTCGTTACCTGCATACTCTGCAGTATTGGGGGTACTTGTTACCTGCATACTCTGCAGTATTAGGGTACTCGTTGCCTGCATACTCTGCAGTATTAGGGGTACTCGTTACCTGCATACTCTGCAGTAGTATTAGGGTTACTGTTACATTCATACCTGCAGTATTAGGGTACTCGTTGCCTGCATACTCTGCAGTATTAGGGGTACTCGTTACCTGCATACTCTGCAGTATTAGGGTACTCGTTGCCTGCATACTCTGCAGTATTAGGGTACTCGTTGCCTGCATACTCTGCAGTATTAGGGGTACTCGTTACCTGCATACTCTGCAGTATTAGGGGTACTCGTTACCTGTATACGCATCATCAGACTGTGGTTGACGTTCTCCAGTTTGCGCTGCCGCACCTCCACGTCTCGCGCCCGCTGATGTTCCTTCTGCAGTTTGCGGATGTATTCTACGGACGCCTTCAGGATGGTGCCTTTATTCCAACGCAACTCCCTGCAGGGAGAAGAGGGTGAGAGGGGGGAACAGAGAGGGGCACAGGGGGGGGGGGGGGAACAAGAGCAGGGGCACGGGGGGGGGCAGCACAGAAGGGAGAGAGAGGGGGAGCACAGGAGAGAGAGCAGGGGGGGGGTGGAAAGCACGAAGGGGGGA
The DNA here is from genome assembly GCA_036426205.1 of Ascaphus truei. NCBI lineage: Eukaryota > Metazoa > Chordata > Amphibia > Anura > Ascaphidae > Ascaphus > Ascaphus truei. The sequence goes on from WSYH01004000.1 coordinate 5,341, forward strand.
GAGAGGGGAAGCACAGAAGGAAGCACCAGAAAGGGGAGAGCGAGGGGGAAAGCACAGAAAGGGAGAGAGAGGGGGGAATCACGAATGAGGGAGGCACGGGGGGAAGGGAATAAGCGTGAAAGAGCACGCAGGGGGGAGGGAAGAAAGGGGGTTAAGAACAGGGAGGCGGAGGAGGGAGGAAGGTAACAAGAGAGGAGGCACAGGGGAAGAGAAGAGAAACACAAGAGAGGGGGAGGGGGGAGAGAGAGGGCACAGGAAGGGAAGGGGCGAAGGCGTCAGACAGAGGAAAGGGGGAAGGGGAGGGGGCACAGTACAGGAGGGGATCACATGGGGGGCACACAGGCTAGTACCGGCGGGGCTATAACACAAGAGGGGGGGGGCCCACACTTACGGATCCTAGACTGCGGATAAGTGTCCCCAGCTCTTTTAATTTCGATCAGTTAATATTAAAATCTGCTCCGACGTTCAAATGCAAGAAGACACAGATCGGATTAGAGAAATTAGATTATAGAGTGTATAATCTTCAGAAGACTGCGTCTTACGGCAGTCTTCCCTGACAGACACGACCAGAGGAGCGCCCAACCCGCAGAAGGAGCGCGCAGGTATTGGTAGCAGAAAAAACCAAACGGATCCCACCAAAATGGAGGCGCAAAACCCCAAACGGGACCGGGACATCGAAAGCTTTAGACACAGAGCGAAATCTCCATCCTGGACAAAGCTGCGGACAGGGAGGAGCGGGGGTCAGAATGAACACCAAGACTGACCAACATGCGGGGACGCGCAAGACAACTCCTGATGCAAGTATTACACCCAACCTGCAGGAGGATCCATCAAAGGAAATACATGAGAGAACTCAACCAGGATCATAAAACACTCCCGATCCACAAAAGAGAACACATTCTGGACCTGATTACCACTACCCAAAACCGTGGCACAGTCTACATGATCCCTAAAATTCACAAAGAGGGAACCTGGGCGCCCTCCCTATTATCCTCTGGATCTGGGCCACACTTACGAGACGATTCCTGGCTGGGTGGAGGGCATTCTAAAACCACTTGTCAGGAAACACACAACCAGCTATATCCAGAATACCACGACATGCTCTAAAACAAACTGAATGCCCTTGGCCCCCTCCCAACAGGAAACTACCTAGCAACTCATGGATGTAGAGCCTTTATACAAACATCCCACGCGGGATGGGATTTAAGCCTGCAGAACGTTCTGGGGGACGCAGGAGCCATCACAAGACAGTGACGAAATGCATCGAATTTATTGACCCCATAAACTAAATGGAAATGACACATACCTCAGACAACCGGGGACCGCCCCCTATGGCACTGATGGCGCCACAGTATGCCAATCTGTTCTGCGCAAAAGGGAAAGTGACCTTTCTTTCCACCTGTCAACTTGAAGCCCCTTAAAGACCTCGATAAATAGATGCATCCTCCTGATTTTGGACCCTTGGCGAAAGGACCTCCTCAGTCCATGAGAACTTCATACGTTTCCACGCAGACCATCAACCTCAAACTCACCCTTCCCCGTACAAAGTATATTTCCTAAGACACTACCATCAATATAAAGACCCACCAACTCTACAGATCTTTGTATACCGACAAACATACGACAGAGGCCAGCTATTTGATGGACAACAGCTTCCACGGAAACGCAAGAAGAATGCAACCATCTACGTCAAGCCATACAATACTACAACCCGGATATGTCCGACACGAGACAGAGACAAGTGGATTAAAGCCTTGAGATATAGTGGATTTCATTAAAACGTGGATATAACACAGAATGGTAGACCAAGCAAATCCACAAAGCCACCACGAATACCAAGACGTGATCTCCTTGAATACAGACAGAAAGAGACAGCGACAGGGTTACTTTGGTGGTCACATATAACCCACACCTAGGAGGCCCTAGCAAGATCGCCAGGAAACCTAACAACCCATCCCTCCAGGAAGATAAGACTGCAACAGGTCTCCTGAAGAACCCTTATTATCCATACGACACCCCATAATCTCAGATATTATGGTGAGGAGTAAAAGTATTCAGCAAGTCAACTGAAGGCGGGACAAGACCATGCCCAGGACAAAAGGTGCAAAACCCTGCGCAAATGGCTATTACACAGCGGGGAACAATACAAACACCACACAGCCGGCACATACAAATACCACACAGCGGGCCACAATACAAATACAACACAGCGGGCCAGTACTAAACACCAAACGAGGCACAATACAAATACCACACAGCGGGCACAATACAAATACCACACAGCGGGCACAATACAAATACCACACAGCGGGCACAATACAAACACCACACAGCGGGCACAATACAAATACCACACAGCGGGCACAATACAAATACCACACAGCGGGCACAATACAAACGCCAACAGCGGGCACACATACAAATACCACACAGCGGGAACAATACAAATACCACACAGGGGACACAATACAAATACCACACAGCGGGCACAATACAAATACCACACAGGGGACACAATACAAATACCACACAGCGGGCACAATACAAATACCACACAGGGGACACAATACAAATACCACACAGGGGACACAATACAAAATACCCAAACAGCGGGGGCACAATACCCCCCCCAAATACACACAGGGGGACACAATCAAAATACCACACAGCGGGCACAATACAAATACCAACACGGGACACCAATACAAATACCACACAGGGGACAAAATACAAATACCACACAGCAGGCACAATACAAAATACCACCCCCAGCGGGAACAATACCAAATCCACCAGCGGCACAATCAAATTTACCACCACACAGCGGGCACAATACAAATACCACACAGCGGGCACAATACAAATACCACACAGCGGGCACAATCACAAACACCACACAGCGGGCACAATACAAATACCACACAGGGGACACAATACAAATACCACACAGCGGGCACAATACAAATACCACACAGCGGGCACAGGGCACAATTACAAATACCACCACAGCGAGACACAATACAAATTACCACCACAGCGGGCCAAATCAAATGACCACACAGCAGGGCACAATAAAATACCACACAGCGGGCACAATACAAGACCAAACAGCGAGCACAATTTACAAATACCACACAGGGGACAAAAACAAATTACCCACAGGGGACACAATACAAATCCCACACAGGAGCACAAGTACAAATACACACACAGGGGACACATACAAATACCACACAAGCGGGCCACAGACAAATACCACACAGCCGGGCAAATTACAAAATACCAACAGGGGACACAAACAAAAATACACCCGAGCGGGCACAATACAAATACCACACAGCGGGCACAATACAAATACCACACAGCGGGCACAATACAATACCACACAGGGGACACAATACAAATACCACACAGCGGACACAATACAAATACCACACAGGGGACAACAATAACAAATACCACACAGGGGGCAATACAAATACCCAAACAGACGGGCCACAATACAAATACAACCACAGGGGACACAATACAAATACCACAAGGGACAACTACAAAAAAAACACACAGCGGGCACAAATACAAAACACACACAGACGGCACAATACAAATTACAACAGCGGGCACAATACAAAAAATACCACACAGCGGGACAATACAAATCACCACACAGCGGGACACATACAAATATACACACAGCGGGCACAATAAATTGAACAACACACAGCGGCACAATCCAAACACCACACAGCGGGCACAATAAAACACCACACCACTGGAACATACCAAATACCCACACAGCGGGCACAATACAACACCAACAGCGGCCACAACTACAAACAGCCAGCAAAGCGGGCACAATAAACAAATACCAACACAGGGGACACAATACACATACAACAGGGGACACAATACAAATACCACACAAGCGGCACAATACCAATACCACACAGCGGGCACATCAAATTACACACGGGGGGCACATACAAATACCACACAGCGGGCACAATAACAACACCCACACAGACGGGCGCAAATACAAATACCACCACAGCGGGCACAATACATAATACCACAGCGGGCACAATACAAAATACCAACAGCGGGCATCAATAAAATAAACACAGGAATCGGGGAATAGAGGGAATACAAAATCAGAGGAAGGTTAACCTGGTCCGCAGGCAATGTAGTGTACCTCATCGGTGCATGAAAGCCCAGGGGGCTGCAGAAGAATCGCGCAGTGCTTGTGTGTGGAGGGCCTGGGACTGCAGGAGACTCGGCGCCTTGCCTGTTGGGGTGGAGGGCCGGGGACCTGCAGAGCATCGCGACTTGCTGATGTGGGAGGGGCCTGTGACACTGCAGAGGAAGCGCGCCTTGCTGTGTGTGGAGGGGCTGGGCCGGCTCTGCAAGAGCATCGCGCTTGCTGGGTGGAGGGCCTGGGACATGCAGAGCATTCGCGCCATTGTGTTTTGTGGAGGGGCCTGGGAACGGCTATATCGACCTGACAGAGCATCGCGCTATGATGTGTGTGGGGCCTGGTGGGGACCGGGTGACAGAGCATTCGCGCCTTGCTGTGTGTGGCAGGGCATGGGACGGCTGCAGAGCATAACGCCTTGCGGTGTGGAGGGCCCTGGGCAGGCGCAGGGCATCGGACCCTTGTGTGTGTGGAGGGGCTGGGGCCGGCTGAGAGAATAGCAGCCGCTGTGTCGTGGAGGGGCCTGGCCAGCTGCCAGGGCATCGCTCAGTGCTGTGTGTGGAGGGGCCTGGGGCGGCTGCAGAGCATCACCGCCATGTGTGTGTGGGAGGGCCTGGGACAGGCTGCAGAGCCATCGCGCCTGCTGTTGTGGAGGGGCCGGGGCCGGCATTTGCAGAGCATCGCGCCTGCTGTGTGATGCGGGGCTGGGACCTGCAGAGCATAGCGCCGTGATGTGTGTGGAGGGGCTGGGACGGCTGCAGAGGAGAATAGCCGCCTTGCTGTGTGTGCAGGGGCCTGGGACCTGAGAGCTGAGCCTTTGATGTGTGTGGAGGGGCCTGGGACCGGCTGCAGAGCATCGCGCCTTGCTGTGTGTGGAGGGGCCTGGGACCTGCAGAGCATCGCGCCTTGCTGTGTGTGGAGGGCCTGGGACCGGCTGCAGAGCATCGCGCCTTGCTGTGTGTGGAGGGGCATATCTCCAGGTCGGGGGAACCGGTTTGGCTTGTCTGGGTGCAGCTCGTGTTGGGGAAACTCTGTACTTCCATCCAAATCCTACGCCACAAGCACCGCGTCACCGACTCAGGAGAGGCTGCGCACTAATCGGTAAATGCTGGTCTTTGGAGTTGGATAAACCATCTCCGTGGTGAGGCATTAGGTGCTCAGGAATGAAAGTATCAGGGAGAGGGCAAAGCCTCTTTGTACAGAAGGGCGGCGGCAGCTCCTCTTATCTTGTGATAAAGGATTAATGGTCAAATTAACAACATGGGACACTTTCAGGACTAAACTTCTCTCTTTGTCATGTCAGAGGGAGAATGGGGAGAGGGGAGAGAGAATGAGGAGGGGACGAGGGGAGAGAATGAGGAGAGGGTCGAGATAGGCAGGGTGGAGAAGGAGAGGAGAGGGGAGAAGGAGGAACGATGGACGAGGGGAGAAGGAGGGAGAGGGAGAGGGGAGAGAGAAAGGAAGGAGAGGAGAGGGAGAAGGAGGAGAGGGGAGAAGCGAGAATGAGGAGGAGAGGGGAGGACGGAATGAGGAGAGGAGAGGGGAGAAGGAGGACTGAGAGGAGAGGGAGAGGGGAGAGGGGAGAATGAGAGAGGGGTAGAATGGAGGAGAGCCGAGAGGACTTTTTCTTTTTCGCGGGGAGAAGGAGGAGAAGGGGAGGGAGAGAATGAGGAGAGGAGAGAATGAGGAGAGGACGGAGAATGAGACGTGGAGAGGAGAGGGGAATGGGGCAGAGGGGAGAAGGGGAGAATGGGGAGAGGGAGAAGGGGGAGAGCGGAGAGGGGAGAATGGGGAGAGGGGAGAATGAGGAGAGGGGAGAATGAGGAGAGGGGAGGGAAAGGTTAGCCGCTTAACACAGCCGTATAAAATGATACAGGTGTATCAAGAAGATATCAAAGCTCAGAGGATTGTGTCTGTGCCTCGCCCCTCCTCCGGGGGTCTCCCCCCCCTCCTCTGGGGGTCTCCCCACTTCTCGCGGGTCTCACCCCCACTCCGGGGCTCTAAAACCCCCCCCTCCGGGGGTTCTCCCCCCCCCCTCCGGGGGTCTCACCCCCCCCCCTCCAGGGTCTCCCCAACCCCTCTGGGGTCTCCCCCCCCTCCGGGGTCTCCCCACCCCCTCCGGGGGTCTCGCCTACAGCTGTCCCCCAGACTCACTCAGGTTGTGGTTGTCTTTCTTCTGCCGTTCCTTTATTACCGCCTTCGTGTCGTGATCTGCGGGAGGAGAGCCAGTCCTGTTACGCAGCGGGCACAGCGCGCGCACAGCAGCACCGCGTCACACACACACAGCAGTCACGCAGTACGCACACAGACAGCAACCGAGTCGCACACAACCAGCAGCAACCGCGGTCACACACACACGCACACCGCGTTCAGCCACCACACCAGAAGCACCGCGTCCACTCACAACCAGCAAGCACCGGTACGCACACACACAGGCACCCGGTCACACACACACAGCAGCACCGCGTCACACACACACAGCAGCACCGCGTCACTCACACACAGCAGCACCGCGTCACTCACACACACAGCAGCACCGCGTCACGCAAAACCCAGCCCGACCGCGTCACGGCACACGCAGCAGCACAGCGTTCACAACCAGCAGCCAACGCGTCACACACACACAGCAGCACCGCGTCCACTCCACACACAGCAGCACCGCGGCACGCACCACACAGCAGCACACGGTCACGCACACAAGCAAAGCACGCGTCACGGACACAACAGCTGCACCGCGTCCCGCCACACACGCAGCAACGGTCACGCACACAAACAGCAGCACCCGCGTCACGCCCACACAGCAGAACGGTCAAGCACACACAGAAGCACCGCGTCAAGCACACACAGCAGCACGCGTCCGACCACCAAAGCAGAACCGCGTCACGCACACACAGCAGCACGCGTTCACGCACACACAAGACAGCACCGCGTCACGCCACACACAGCAGGCGTCACGGCACACCAGCACGCACCGAGTGCATCACCAACACAAACAGAAGCACCGCCGTCACACACACACAGGCAGCACAGCGTCACACACCACAGCAGCACCCGCGTCACGCACACACAGCACCGCGTCAGCACAAAACAGCCGCACCGCATCACACACACCAAACACAGCACCGCGTCACACACCACACAGCAGCACCGCGTCACACCACCCACAGCAGAACCGCCAATCACGGAACACAGCGCACCGCGCACACGACACAGCAGCACCGCGTCCCACGCACACAGCATCACAGCTGTCACTCACAACAGAGAACGCGTCACTCACACACAGCAGCACCGAGTCACCACCACACAGCCAGCACCGCGTCCAACCACACAGCAGCACACCGCGTCACGCACCACACAGCAGCACCGCGTCACCACACACACAGCAGCACACCGCATCACGCACCAACAGCAGACCGTCACACACAAGCAGCACCGCATCTCAGCACAACACAGCAGCACCGCGTCTCGCACACACGCAGCACCGGTTCACGCACACACAGCAGCACCGCGTAACAACACAGAAGAACCCGCGTTCACTCACACCACAGCAGCCAGCCCACCGCATCAAACACACAAAGCAGCACCGCGTCACACACACACCAGCAGCACCGCGCACACAAACACCACAGCAGCAACCGCGTCACAAACCCACACAACAGAACCGATACATCACAAAAACCACAGCAGCACGCGTCACACCACGCAGCACCGCGTCAACTACACACTGCAGCACACATCACCCACACACAGCAGCACACCGTCCATCACACACACACAGCAGCACCGACGTCACACACACACAGCAGCACCGCGTTCCCCACACACACAGCAGCACCGCGTTTCACACCACCACAGCAGAACGCATCACACACCACACAGCAGCACCGCGTCACCACACACAGCAAGCACCGCGTCACGCACACACAGCCAGCAACGCAGCGTCCAACAACACAGCAGCACCGCGTCACGCACACACAGCAGCACCGGACGTCAAGCACCACACAGCAAGCCCCGCGTACCACACAGCAGCACCCGCGTCCCAACACCAGCAGCACCCGATTCACACACCAACACGCAAGCACCGCGTCAAAAACCACCACAGCAGCAACGAGTCACACACAAACAGCAGCACCGCGTCACCCACACACGAGCAGCACCGGTCAAGCACACACAGCAACCCGCGTCACGCACACACGCAAGCACCGAGTCAAGCACACACAGCAGCACCGCGTCACTCACAACAGCTAGACCGCGTCATCACACACAGCAGCACCGCGTCACACACACACAAGCAGCCAGCACAGGTCACACAACACACAGCAGCACCGCGTAACACACCAGCAGGCACAGCGTCCAACACCACAGCAGCACGCGTCACACACACACAGCGCACCGCGTCACTCACCACCACACAGCAGCCACCGCGTCACGCACAAACAGCAGCACCGAGTCACGCCACACAGCAGCCACCCGCATTCACGCACCACACAGCAGCAGCACCGCCGTCACGCCACACAGCAGAACCGAGTACACACACAAAAGCAGCACCGCGTAACACACACACAGCAGCACGCGTCACGCACACAGCAGCACCGACGTCACGCCACCAGCGCAGCACCGCGGTAACCGGAAACCACCAGCAGCAACGCTCACGCACAACCACAGCAGCACCGCGTTCACGACACACAGCAGCACCGCGTCACGCACACACAGCAGCAACCGCGCACTCCAAACAGCCGCCCGCGTTCACGCAACACACAGCGCACCGCGTCACGCACCACACAGCAGCACGCGCACGCACACACAGCAGGCACCGCGTCACACAACAGCAGCACCGCGTCCACACACACCACAGCAGCACCGAGTCACACACACCACAGACAGAACCGCGTCACACACAAACCAGAAGCAACGCGTCACTCCCCCACAGGCAGCAACCGCGTCACAAACACACAGGCAGACGCGTCACTAACACAACCAGCAGACCGCGTCCACTCACAACCACCCCGCTTGATCCCACCCCCCACCTTATCTTTTTTCGTTATAGGCAGCACCGAGTCCCACGCACACACAGCAGCACCGCGTCAGCACACACAGCAGAAACGCGTAAAGCCACCACACAGCAGCACCGGTCACACACAACACAGCAGCACCACGTCACTCACACACAGCCGCACCGCGTCTCACACAGCAGCACAGAGTTCACGCAACCCACAGCAGCCGCGTCACGCACACACAAGCAGCACCGCGTACGCACACACAGCAGCACCGCGTCACGACCCACAACAGCAGCACCGCGTCACACACACACAGCACACCGCGTCACACACACACAGCAGCACCGCGTCACACACACACAGCAGCACCGCGTCACACACAGCAGCACCGGTCAACACACACACCAGCAGCACGCGTCTCAACACACAGCAGCACCCGCGTCCACACACACAAGCAGCACGCGTCACGCAACCACAGCAGCACCGCGTAACGCACACCACGCAGCACCGCAGCAGACACACAGCGCACCCGTCACGCACACCACAGCAGCACCGCGTTCAAGCACACACAGCAGCCAACCGCGTCACGCACAACAGCAGCACGGTCACCAAAACAGGCAGCACCGCGTCACAAACACACAGCAGCACCGCGTCACGCAACACACGAAGCACCGCGTTCACGCACACACAGCAGCACCGAGTACACACGCAGCATACAGCGTCACACACACACAGCAGCACCGCTCACGCACACCACAGCAGCACGCGGTCACGAACACACAGCAGCACCGCGGTCACGCCCACAAGCAGCACCGGTACGCAACAAACAGCAGAACGCGCACGCACACACAGCAGCACCGCGTCAGCACAACCACAGCAGCAAGCCGTCACGCACACACAGCAGCACCGGTCACTTCACACCAAAGCAGCACCGCGTCACACACACACAGACGGAAGCACAGCTCACGCACACAGCCGCACCGCGTCACACACCACAAAGCAGCACCGAGTACACCACACACAGCAGCACCGCGTCACACACACAGCAGCACCGCGTCACGCACACACAGCAGCACCGCGTCACCGCCACACACAGCAGCACCGCGTCACGCAACACACAGCAGCACCGCGTCACGCACACACAGCAGCACCGCGTCACGAAACAAACAGCAGCACGCGTCAACTCAACACACAGCAGACCGCGGCACACACACACACGCGCACGCGTGGACACAACACAGAAGCACGCGTCACGCAACACAGCAGACCGCGTCACGCACAACAGCGCACCGCGTCACGAACACAACAGAGCACCGCGTCACTACACACGCAGCAACGCGTCACATCCACAGCAGCACCGCGTCACCGCACACACAGCAGCACCGCCGTCACGCAACACAGCGCACGCGTCACGACCCAACAGCAGCACAGAGTTCACCACACGCAGCACGGGTCACACACACACAGCAGCACCGCGTCACACACACACAGCAGCACCGCGTTCACGCACACACAGGCCAGAACCGCGTCACGCACACACAGAAGCACCGCGTCACGCACACACAGCAGCACCGCGTCACGCACACACAGCAGCACCGCGTCACGCACACCACAGAGCACGCGTCACTCACCACACCAGCAGGCACGCGTCCACACACACAGCAGACCCGCCGTAACGACACAGCAGCACGCGTCCACACACAACAGCAGCACCGCGTCACACACAGCAGCACCGCTCACGAACACACGAGCAGGCACTCGTCAGCACACCAGCAGCAACGGTCACGCCACCACCGCGACACGCGTCACGCACACACACCGCCCAGCACCGCCCGCCGCGTCACGCACACACCGCAGCACCGCGTCACGCACACAGCAGCACCGCGTCACGCAACCGCAGCAACCGGATGTGTACACCTTTTTTGTACCACACTCCTTCAACTCTGTGCCCGACTACGTCCGACACACTCTTGCGGGGCAGGCTCCGTCTGTGCCCACCGCCAGAGAGACGCCGCGGCCATAGCAGACCACACACGCCCCTGTGCTTCTCTGTGTGTCTCTAGAGGTCTCCCAGAGTTCCCGACACACACCAAGCAGCATCGCCGTCACGCAACACACAGAGCATCCGCGTTCAACGCACACACAGCAGCACCGCGTCACTCACACACAAGCAGCCCGCGTCACTCCACACACAGCAGCACGGAGGTCACACACACACAGCTTATGCACCGAGTCACGAAACACAGCAGACGAGTCACGTCACACACAGCGCACGCGTCACTGCAACACAGCCGCACGCGTTCACGCACACCAGCAGCAGCACCGCGGTCAACTCAACACAAGCAGCACCTGTCAAACCACAGCAGGCACCGTTCGTCAACACCACCAGCAGCAGCACCCGCGTCACGTACACAGCAGACACAGCGCGGTTGCGCGACAGCAGTGTTTTACGCCCAGCACACCTGGGGAATTCCTTTTGATGTTCGGCAGGCTCGGCAGGCCGCCGAATTGCTTGCGGGTAATTTGCCGGGGGCCCATTCCAGCAGCACAATAAAAATCAGGATGGATTTCTTGAAGAAGCTTAGACCGGCAGCTGCACAGAGGGAACCCGGGTGGCCGTAGTATCAACAGCTACAGTCTCAACATCACAGGATGAGTCTCAGTAGCGAAGTAGTGACCTACCTGGTTGCCTGTGCCCTATCACTGTCTACCTGTGTAGGGGGCCTGATGCTCCCTGTGTGTCCTAGCTCTGTGCTATCCTTATAATGTCAAGCTGTGGGGTGGTATTTGGGCTCGATGATGATGGAGTAGCCTGCTCTGTGCTCTCCCTGTCATCGTGTAAGCAATTCAGGGCCGGGGGACGCTCGTAGCTCACCCCGTGGTCGCGGCTCTGTGACCTCTGCAGTCGACTGTGTTTGGCGCAGTATACTTGAGCTCCCTGGTGTGTGCGCTGGACGCATCCTGTGACTCCATGTCACTGTGGTGGGCGAGGCTCCTGAGCCTCACTGTGTGTTACATTGCTCTGGTGTCTACCCTGTCTATCTTGTTTGTGCCATGTCCTGTGTGGGAAGGCATCTGAGCTCTAGTGTCTGTGATAACATGCTTTTGTTGGTCTCTCACTGCTCACTGTGTGGGAGAGGCTATAGATGTTGTTTAGCACTGTGTGTTCAGGTGTCGCCTCTAGCTCGGGTGTTTTCTGTGGATTCCCTCGTTCACGTGTGGCGAGCGGGCTTGTTGCATGTGCCTCCCGTGTGGTGTAATCTTCTCGGGGCTCTAGTTGTCGTCACTGTCAATGTCCCCCTTTTCTTCCCCTTTGTGAGGGAGGCCTGTTAAGGAGTTTCACTCCGGGTCAAGTGTGTTGTGCCGATCCGGTGTCTCCCTTTCGTCACTTGTGTCGGGGCGAGCCTGAGCTCCATGCGCGTGGTAGCTCCTGCCTGTGAATGTGAATCCATGGGTAACTGCCCCCCCCCCAATTCCTTTCCTTCCGCGCGCGTGCCCCATCCACCCGCCTGCGCCGGCCATGACTGATACCTCACCTGTGTGGTGGTGATTATGTGGACCTCCATGTCACTGTTTCTTTCTCCTGCTGGGGGGACCTGATGTGCTTCCCTGTTGGTGTCTTTACTGACTCTGTGCTCTGCTTTTATCTGACACCCGACCCCTCGTGGCGAGCAGGAGCTAACTGGCGTCTACCTGCTCCGAGTCTCCAATGTCACCTCGCTGGGGGGAACGAATTGCGTGCTACCCTGTGTCCGCGTGTCCTGTGTGTTGTGCTACATGGGCTCCGTTATTTACCTCTCACATTGTTGGGGGTTCCGTGGCCTTGCTCCTGATGTCTCACACCTCGTGCTGCCATGATTCGGTGTTGTATCATTTTGTCAATGTGTGCGGGGGCTTCCCTCCCCCCGCCCCGGGCCGGAGAGCACTCAGCCCTCGATCCGTCCCGTTATTTTCTGCTCTGTGATACCCTGTCAAGGCCTGTGTGGGGAGCATTGAGCTCTGGTGTGTCCCCTGCGTCGTGTGTTCCCCCTGTCAGACATGTGTGCCCGGTGTCTCCCCTTCCGAAGTTTTTTAAGCTCCGGTCTGGTGTCCCGCCGTCTGGACTCATGCTGTCACTGTCGGTGGGGGGCCTGAGCTCTCGCATTGGTGGGTCCTCTCTGGGTATACACTCGTCATGGTTGTGGGGGGCCGCTGAGATCCCTGTGTTCGTCATGCTCTGGCGTACGTCCCTGTAACTGCTGTGGGGACGCATGAGCTCCGACTGTGTGTCTCGATCGGTGGAATCTTTGCTTTTTCTGGTTCACTGTTGGGTGGCTGAGGCTCCTGTGTGTCCGCGATCGTGTGACGTGTCTACTTCTTTCGTACTGTTGGGGGGCTGAGATCCAGGTTGTGTGCTGAATTCTGTGACTCCATGGCCACGGCTGTGGGGGGCCATGTAGATCCTGTTGTGACAGCTGGCTCTGTGGATCCCGTGGCACTGTCACTGTGTGGGGAGCTTGACCCCTGTGTGTCCTGCTCTGTCGTCCCCTGTCACTGTGTGGGGAGCCTGAGATACCCTGTGTGTACCTGCTCTCTGTGACTCACCTTGTCACTGTGTGGGGGGCCTGAGATGATCACTGTGTGTACTGTTGCTCTGTGCACTCCCTTGTACACTGGTGTGGGGAGCCTGAGCCTCCCTGTGTGTGTTCTGCTTCTGTGGTCTCCCGGTCACGTTGTGGTGTGTATGGGAGGCCTGAGCTCACCTGTGTGTACTTGCTCTGTGGACTCCCTGTTTCCAATGCTGAGGGGAGCTCTGAGCTCATGTGTCCTGCTATGTGGAATCCTGTCATGTTGGGAGCATGAGCTACCTGTGTGTCACTGATCCTTGTGTCTCCCTGTAACGCTGACCTGTCGGGGAGACTGAAGCTCCCTTGTGGCCGCATGCCCTCTGTCTCACTGTCACATGTGTGTGGTGTGGGGAGCCCTGAGATCCCTGCTGTGTCCTGCTATGTGTTCCCTGTCATGGCCTCCTGTGTGGGGCGGCATGAGCCTCCCTGTGGTCATGCTCGGTGACTCCCTGGTCAAAACTGTGTGGGAGCTGAGCTCCTCGTGTGTCCTGATCTGTGACTCCAGTCACTGTGTGGGGAGGCGCTGAAGCTCCCTGTGTGTCAGCTGTCTGTGACTCCCTTGTCACTGTCTGTGGGAGTCCGGAGCTAGACTGTGTGCCCTTTGATTTGTGTCTCCCTGTCACTGTGTGGGGAGTGAGCTCCCTGCTGTGTCCGAGGATCGTGTGGTCTAACTGATCACTGTGTGGGGGACTGAGCTCCCTGTGTTGTCCTGCTCTGTGTCTCCCTGTCCCAATGCGGGGTGGGGGGCATGATGGGCTCCATGTGTGTCCTGATCTGTGACTACATGTAACATGGTGTGTGTCGGGGAGCTCGAGCTACCTGGGTGCCCTGCTTTCGTCGTATACCATGACCGTGTGGGGAAAGCCTGAGCTCCATTGTGTGTCATGTATAAGTGTGGGTCTCACATGTCACATCGTGTGGGTGAGCTGAGCTCCCTGTTGTGTACTTGCGTCTGTGAACCCCTTGTCAGCTGTGTGGGCCAGCAGAGATACACCTGTTGGTGCTAACTGATTGTGTCTCCCGTCCCGTGTGCCTGTGGGGAGAATGAGCTCCGCTGTGGTCCTGCTCTGTGTCTCCATGGTCACTGTGTGGGGGCCTGAGCTCATTGTGGTCCTGCTCGCTGTCTCCCTGTGAAGATTGTCGTGGGGGCATGAGCTCCCTCGTGTTGTCCTGATATGTGATCCCGGTAACTGTGTGGGGAGCATGAGCTCCTGTGTGTACATGCTTGTGTACTCCTGTAAACTGGTGTGGGGGGCACCATGAGCTCCATGTTTGTGTTCTGCTATCGTGTGATCCCTGTCACGTGTGGGGGGCGTGAGAGTCCATGTGTGTCCTTGCTCTGTGAATGTCAATGTGTGGGGGGCCTGAGCTCCCTGTGGGTACTGCTATTGTCTACAATGTCACTGTGTGGGGTGAGACTAGCAGCCTGTGTGTACCTGCTAGGTCGTATACCTGTAAACGGCGTTGGGGGTGGCGGAGCTGAGCCCATGTAGGTCCCTGCTTGGATACTGTCATGTGTCGGGGGAGACTCTGAGATCCACTGGTGTGACTATGACTTGACTCCTGTCAAGTGTGTGGGGAGCCTGAAGCTCCTTGTGTGCCTGCTCGTGTGTCTTCCCTGTCACGTGGGCGGGGAAGACTGAGCTTCCCTGGTGTGAATCTGGCTTGGGTCTCCCTGTCACTGTGGGGGAGCACTGAGGCGCCTGTGTGTCCTTGCTCGTGACTCCCGGATGTCAGTGGGGGAGCCTGAGCTCCCTGTGTGCCATGATCTTGGTCTCCAATGTCAACTGGTGGGGTGGGCCTGAGCGGCCCGTGTGCCTCGCTTCCTGGTGTCTGTCCATGTCAGAGTGAGTGGGGGGCCTGAGATACCGTGTGCCTGACGCTGTGACTCCCGTCACGGTGTGGGGGGCCTGAGCTCCTGTGTGTCTCTGCTATGGTCGCCTGTCACTGTCGTGTGGGGCAGTGAGCTCCCTGTGTGTCCTGCTCGTGACTCCTCGGTCACTCGGTGTGTGGGGGCGCTAGAGGATCCATGTGTGTCTGCTCTCGTGTCTCCCTGTCACATGTGTGGGAGGCCTTGAGTCCCTGTGTGTCTGCTCTGGGTGGGACTCACTGTCACTCGTTGGGGGGGGACACTGAGTCCCTGTTGTGGTCGCTGCTCTGTGACCCTGTCACTGGGGTCGTGGGGGGCCTGAGCTCCCTGGTGTGCCCTTGCTCATGTGACTCACCTGTACGACCTGTGTGTGGGGGGACCTGAGCTCCCGGGTGTCCGCTACTGTGAACTCCGTGTCACTGTTTGTGTGGGGGGCCGAGCTCAATATGTGTCCATGCCTATGTTGTATCCGAATGTAACGGTGTTGCGGGGGCCTGAGCTCCCTGTGTTGTCTGCTCTGTCGTTCTCCCGTCACATGTGTGGGAGCACTGAGCTCCATTGGTGTGTACTGCTCTGTGAGCTCCATGTAACTGTGTGGGGGGGCCTGGCGATCCAATGGTGATTATGCTCATGTGAATCAATGTCGCAATGTGTGGGGAGCTGAGATCATGTGTGTAATGATCTTGAATACATGTCACTGTTCTTTGGTCGACCTGGGGTGTGGGGGGCATGAGCTCCCTGTGGTGTCCAGGCTATGTCGTTCTCCCATTTGGAAATGTGTGGGGGGGCCCTGAGCTCCCTGTGTGTCAAGCTCTGATGTCTCCTGTCACTTTGTGTGGGAGCTGAGCTCCCTGTGTGTCCTGATCTGTGTTCCCTGTGTCACTGTGTGGGGAGCTATGAGGTCCATGTGTGTCCGTGAGTGGAATCCCTGTCACTGTGGGGGAGCCTGACGCATCCCTGTGTGACTGCTTATTGTCTCCGATGTCACTTCGTGTGGGTGGGAGCCTGAGATCCCTGTGTGCTCCTGCTCGGGGACTCAGACATGTCACTGTTGTGGTGTGGGGCTGAGATCCCTATGTGTGTCCTCGCTGTGGTATCCTGTACTGTTGTGGTAACGTGTGGGGTGGCTGTAGGATCTGTGGTGTTCCTTGCTCTGTGTATCAACTGTCACTGTGTGGGGAGCCTGAGCTCCCTGTGTGCCCTGCTCTGTGTCTCCCTGTCACTGTGTGGGGAGCCTGAGCTCCCTGTGTGTCCTGCTCTGTGACTCCCTGTCACTGTGTGGGGAGCCTGAGCTCCCTGTGTGTCCTGCTGTGTGACTCCCTGTCACTGTGTGGGGGGCCTGAGCTCCCTGTGTGTCCTGCTCTGTGACTCCCTGTCACTGTGCTGTGTGGGGGCCTGAGCTCCCTGTGTGCCCTGCCCCGTGACTGTGCTGTGTGGGGCAGTTTCACTTACTGTACGTGGGAGCTGGAGCTCATTGTCGATAAATCCCATCATATCATCATTGAAGCTGGACTCCAGGCTTATAATCTCATCAATAACATCATCAATCTAAAATAGTGATTGGAAATAATATATACATATATAGTGCACAAATTACTCTGTGTACCCCTAAAACAACAACACAGCTCACCCCCTCCTAATACACAGTACACAGATATCAGTGACACTTACCTCTCACTCACTCCTAATACACAGGCATCAGGGACACGTACCTCTCACCCCTCCTAATACACAGAGATCAGGGACACGTACCTCTCACCCCCTCTTAATACATCAGGGACATGTACCTCTCCCCTCCTCCTAATACATAGACATATATATATACTCTCTATACTAGTGCCGGGGTAATACACAGGTGTATATATATATATAGACACTCTCTATACTAGTGCCGGGGTAATACACAGGTATATATATACAGACACTCTCTATACTAGTGCCGGGGTAATACACAGGTATATATATACAGACACTCTCTATACTAGTGCCGGGGTAATACACAGGTATATATATACAGACACTCTCTATACTAGTGCCGGGGTAATACACAGGTATATATATACAGACACTCTCTATACTAGTGCCGGGGTAATACACAGGTATATATATATATAGACACTCTCTATACTAGTGCCGGGGTAATACACATCTCTACACTACGGCATCCTCTATACAGTGTGACATCATCTATACAGTGTGACATCATCTATACAGTGTGACATCATCTATACAGTGTGACATCATCTATACAGTGTGACATCATCTCTACACTACGGCATCCTCTATGCAGTGTGACATCATCTATACAGTGTGACATCATCTATACAGTGTGACATCCTCTCTACACTACGACATCCTCTATGCAGTGTGACATCATCTATACAGTGTGACATCATCTATACAGTGTGACATCATCTCTACACTACGACATCCTCTATGCAGTGTGACATCCTCTATACAGTGTGACATCCTCTATACAGTGTGACATCCTCTATACAGTGTGACATCATCTCTACACTACGGCATCCTCTATGCAGACGCACACCACAGCGCACCGCGTCACGCACACACAGCCAAGCAACGCCGTCCACGCTATACACACAGCAGCAACAGACGTGCAGCACACACAGCGAGCACCGCGTCACACCACCACACAGCAGCACGCGTCATCACACACACACAGCAGCACCGCGTCACGCACCACCCAGCCAGCACCGCGTCACACACGCAGCACGCGTCACACACACACAGCAGCAACGCGTCTCACACCCAAAGCAGACCACCGAGTCACACAACACAGCAGCACCGCGTCCGCACACCACAGCAGCACCGACGTCACGCACACCAGCAGCACCGCATCACGTACACACAGCAGACACCGCGTCACGCACCACACAAGCAGCACCGCGTCACCACAACAGAAAGACCGAGCACGCACACACAGCCATGCAGCACCGCGTTCAACACACAACACGCAGCACCGCGTCACACACACACAGCAGCACCGCGTCACGCACACACAGCAGCACCGCGTCACGCACACACAGCAGCACCGCGTCACACACACAGCACGCATCCCGCGTTCACACATACACCACATGGGGCAGCACCGGTCACGCACACACAGCAGCACCAGCGTCACGCACCACCACAGCAGCACGCGCGTCAAGAACAAAATAGACAGCACGGTCACGCACACACAGCAGCATCCCGCGTCACGCACACACAGCCCAAGCAACGCGGTCACGCAACAAACAGCAGCCCGCGTCCCGCCACACACAGACAGACCGCGTCACTCAACACCAAGCAGCACCGCGTCCACATCACCAACAGCAGCACCGCGTAACGCACACAGCAAGCAAACGCGTCACACACACACAAGCAGCCCGCGTCACACAAACACCACAGCAGCACCGCCGGCCACACACAGAAAGCACCGCGTCCGCACCAAACAAGCGCACGGTACGCACACACAGCAGCACACGCGTCACGCACACACAGCAGCAACCAGCGTCACGCACCACACAGCAGCCCACCGACGTTCACGCACACACAGCAGCACCGCGTCATCACACCACCAGCAGCACAACGCGTCACACACACACAGCAAGCCCGCTGTGACACCCCACACAGCAGCCGCGTTCTCGCACACACAGCAGCACCGCGTCACGCACACACAGCAGCCACCGCGGCACGCCACCACACAGCAGCACCGGTCACTTCACACACAAAGCAGCACCGCGTACACACAGCAGCCACCGCGTTCAAGCACACACAGCGGCACCGCGTCACGCAACACCAGCAGCACCGCGTCACGCACACCCACAGCACCGGCGTCACACACAGCAGCACCGGTCACACACACACACAGCACCGCCGTCACACAAACACAGCAGACCGCGTCACGCACACACAGCAGCACCGCGTAACGCACCACAACAGCAGCACCGCGTTCCACGCACACACAGCAAGCACCGCGTACCACCCCACACAGCAGCAACCGCGTCACGCACAACAGCATTGCACAGCGTCACTCAACACACAGCAGCACCGCGTCACAAACACAAGCAGCACGCGCGTTCACGCACACAGCAAAGACCGAACGTCACACAAACCGCAGCACCGCGTCACCACAAAGCAGCACCGCTTCACGCACACACAGCAGCCAACCGGGTCACGCACACACAGCAGCACCGCGTTCACGCACACACAGCAGGGCACCGCGTCACGCACACAGCAGCACCGCGTCACGCAAACACAAGCAGCACCGCCGTCAAGCACAACAGCAGCAAGTTTCCAACTGCTACCCCCCATCTATACACGAGCTTTTAAACCCATATCGCTCAACGTCCCCCGCCCTCCTGGCATCCCAACTCCCTCGCCCCATCCCAAAACCTTGCTTTCCTGTCAATTCTCTCGTCTTGTATCATAACCCCTTACGGCACTTTCGACCCTCTTCCCAGTCTCACCAAACCATCCTAAAACCCAAACCCACACACCCAATACTTTTTCCGTCACCGCACACACAGCAGCACCGACGTCCACACACACACAGCAGCAACCGCCGTCACACACACACAGCAGCACCGCGTCACGACAAACAGCAGCACCGAGTCACGCACACAACAGCCAGCACCGCGTCACGCACAACAGCAGCACCGCGTCACTCACACACAGCAGCACGAGTCACTACACACAGAACAGCACCGCGTACACACACACAGCAGCCCGCGTCAAGCACACACAAGCAGCCACGCGTCACGCACACACAGCAGCAACCGGTCACGCACACACAGCAGCACCGCGTCACGCCACACACAGAAGCACCGCGTCCACTCACACACAAGAGCACCGACGTCACACACAGCAGCACCGCGTCACACCCACACACACCAACAGCAGCACGCGTACGTCAAACAGCAGAACCCACAGCGCGGTGCGCACAGCAGTGACCCCCGCACACTGGGAATTCATTCTTGATGTTCGGCAGGTCGGCAGGGCACGAGTTGCTTTGCGGTAATTTGCGTGGCCGCCCTTCAGCAGCACAATAAACATCCAGGAGATTCCTTGCACACGGCAGCTGAACAGAGGTACCCGGTCTCAACAGCTACCATCTCCAACCACACATGGGAGAGTCAGACGCCACTAGTGACCTCTGTGTCTCCCTGTCACTGTCATGGTGGGAGCCTGAGCTCCATGTGTGTCCTGCCTTGTGTCCCCTTGGTCACTGTGTGGGAGGCCTGAGCTCCCTGTTTGTTGCCCGGCTCTTGTGTCTCCCTGTCACTGTCCACGGGGGGGGAGCTGAGGCTCCTGTGATGTCCTGCTCTGTGACTCCCTGGCACTGTGTGGGGAGCCTGAGCTCCATGTGTGTCTGCTATGTGAACCCTGTGAATGTGTGGGGGGCTTGAGCTCCCTGTGTGTCTGCTCTTGTGTCTCCTTCCACTGTGTGGGAGGACTGAGACCTCCCGGTGTGTCCTGCTATGAGATCAGCCCTGTCACTGTGTGCGGAGGCCTGAGCATCCCTGTGTGCCCTGCTCTGTGTCTCCTGGTCCCCCCCTTTTTTTTGGTTTTTCACTGTGTGGGGGGCCTGAGCTCCCTGTGTGTCTGCTCTGTGTCTCCCTGTCACTGTGTGGGAGGACTGAGCTCCCTGTGTGTCCTGCTCTGTGTCTCACTAGTCACTGTGGGGGGGAGCCTGAGTCCCTGTGTGTCCTGCCTCTGAAGACTCCTCTGTCACTGTGTGGGGGGCCTGAGCATCCCTGGGTGTGTGCTCATGTAGACTCCCTGTCCAATGTGTGGGGGCCTGAGCTCCCTGTGTGTCCTGATCGGTGTCCCTGTCACTGTGTGGGCTGAGCCCTGTGGCGTCCGTGCTCTGTGTCTCCCTGTCAAATGTGTGGGAAGCCATGGGCCCCTGTGTGTCTGCTCTTGTGTCATCCTGTCACTGTGTGGGGGGGGGCATGAGCTCCTGGTGACCTGCTCTGTGTCTCCATGTCACTGTAGTTGGGCGGGGCTGAAGCTCCCTGTGTTGTGTCACTCGATTCACGGACTATACTTCTTAGGCGACGGTCAGACCGCTGGTGCACATCCTCTTCGGGTAAAGGCGCCGGCGACCCAGGGCTGGCCGAGCGCCGCGGTTTTCTTGATGACTCCCTTGACCCGCCAGTTCCTGCGTCGAACCCCTGCGCTCCGGTCGTGCACGTCATATTATGCCGGTCTGGTGGTCGACCGGGCACCTGCCCGGCTCGACCCAATGCTTTCCTCAGTCAAGGCCAGGCATTCCCTTCCCTCCCGGGCGCGCACAAATCTTTAGTCGGAGCAGCGGAATTGACTCTTTTCCTCATCCCAGTACGTGTTAGGGTGCCTCTGCCCGATCTAACTCGTACTGCATGTCCCTCGGCGGGCGGCTTTTCCATATATCCTTCTTTGCCCTGGAGTCCGCGTCGCTGCTCCTAAGTCGGAAGATGCCGTTAACGCGCGCACTCCTTTTGGATCGGAGGCCTTCGTTCCACTGGAGTGCCGGTTCGTGGACAATTGTTAAATCTGCGTGTACCCATGATTACGTGATTTTAGACCGCTGGGCTAGCCCCGTCGTCCGTCACGATTCGGGGTGTTTAGTTGGTTCGTCTTTGCTATAGTATATTGTTATCATTTTTTCTTATGTCCTGCTCTGTGAATCCCTGTCACTGTGTGGGGGAGCTGAGCTACCTGTGTCGCCTGATCGTGTCTCCCTGTCACGTGGGGGGGCCCTGGAGCTCCTCGTGTGTCCTGCTCTGTGACTCCCGGTCACTGTGTGGGGGGCCTGAGCTCCCTGGTGTACTGCTTCTGTGTCTCATGTCACTGTGTGGGGGGCCTCGAGCTCTGTGTGTCCTGCTCTGGGTTCTCCCTGTCACTGTGTGGGGAGCAGAGCTCCCGTGTGTGTCCTGCTCTGTGACTCACCTGCTCACTGTGGGGGGGGCCTGAGCTCCCTGTGTGCCTGCTCTGTGACTCCCGTCACTGTGTGGGGGGCCTGAGACTCCCTGTGTGTCCTGATCTGGGACTCCCTGTCACTTTGTGTGGGGGGCCTTGAGCTCCCGTGTGCCCTGCTTGTGACTCCTGTCCACTGTCACTGTGTGGGGAGCCTGAGCTCCCTGTGTTGTCCAGGTCGTGTCTCCGTCACGTGTGGGGAGCTGAGCTCCCCTGTGTGTCTGCTCTGTGACTCCCGTCACTGTTGTGGGGGCCTGAGCTCCCTGTGTGTCATGTACTCTGTGACCCCTGTCATGTGTGGGGAGCCTTGAGCTCCCTGTGTTCCTGCATCAGTGTCGACCGTCACTGTGATGGGGAAGCATGAGCTCCCTGTGTGGTCACTGAATCTGTGACTCCTGTCACTGTGCGGGGAAGACACCTGGAGCTCCCTGTGTGTCCTGGATCTGTGAACCTTGTCACTGCTCTGTGGAGCCTGAGTCCATGTGTGTACTGATCTGTGTCTCCATGTCACTGTGTGGGGAGCAATGAGCTCATGGGTGCCCCTGCTCGTGTATCCCTGTCACTGTGTGGGGCAATGAGCTCATGTGTGTCATGCTCTGGGTCTCCCGCACAGATATGTGTGGGGGGCCTGCTATGAGTACCTGGTGTCCTGCTCTGTGAATCCCTTTGTCACGACAAGGGCAATGGGGGGAGCCTGAGCTCCCTGTGTGTCCTGCTCTGTGATCAATGTCCACTGTGTGGGGGAGCTTGAGCTAACTGGTGTCATGCCTCTGTGACTCTTTCACTGTGTGGGGGGAGCCTTGAGCATCCTGTGTGCCTGCTTTTTGTTCCCTGTTAACTGGTGGGGAGCTGAGCTCACTGTGTTGTGTTGCTCTGTGTCTCCCTGTCACTGTGTGGGGGGGACTGGCTCCCTGGTGTCCTGCTCCTGTGTCTACTGTCACTGTGTGGGGAGAATGAGCTCCTGTTTGTCCTGATCTTTGAATCCTGGCACTGTGAATGTGGGGAGCCTGAGCTCCCTGTGTGCACCCTGCTTTGTGTCTCCCTGTAAACTGTTGGGGGGAGCCGTGAGCTCACTGTGTGTCCCTGCTCTTGTGTCTCCCTGTCAACTGTGTGGGGAGCCTGAGCTCCCTGTGTGTCCTTGCTCGTGAACCATACACCTGTCCATTGTGTGGGGAAGCCTGAGCTCCCTGTGGCCCTGCTTTGGTCTCACCTGTCACTGTGTGGGGAGCCACTGCGCTCCCTGTGATGGTCCTGACTATGTGGTCTCCCGTCACTGTGTGGGGCCTGAGCTCCCTGTGTGTCCTCTCTGTGTCTCCTGTCACTGTGTTGGGGGGCATGGAGCTCCCTGTGTGTCCGCTCTGTGACTCCCTGTCACTGTGTGGGGAGACTGAGCTCCCTGGGGTCCTGCTCTGTGTCTCCCTGTCCAATGTGTGGGGGGACTGAGCTCCCTGTGTGTCCGCTCTGTGGAACTCCCCTGTCACTGTGTGGGGGGCCTGAGTCCTGTGTGTCATGCTCATGTGGACTGGTCACTGTGTGGGGGGCCTTGAGCTCCTGTGTGTCCTGCATCTGTGTCTCACGTCACGGTGTGGGGAGACTGAGCTAACTGTGTGTACTGCTCTGTGTATCCTAGTCATGTTGGGGAGACTGAGCTCCTGATGTGTGTCCTGCTTGTGACTCCCTGTTCACTGTGTGGGGCGCCTGAGCTCCCTGTTGACCTGCTTGTTGACTACCTGTCACCTGTGTGGGGAGCTGAGCTTCCCTGTTGCCCTGCTCTGTGTCTCCCTGTCAACTGTGTGGGGAGCCTGAGCTCCCTGTGTGTCGCTCTGTGTCCCCTGGTCACTTGTGGGGAGCATGAGCTCCACGTGTGTCTCTGAATATGTGACTCACTGTCCACTGTGTGGGGAGCCTAGCTCCTGTGTTGCCCTGCTCTGTGGTCTCCCTGTCAATGTGCGGGGGGCCTGAGCTCCCTGTGTGCCTGCTCAATGTTGTCTCCCTGTCACTTGGTGGGGGGGCCATGAGCTCCCTGTGTGCCTGCTCTGTGACTCCTGTCACTGTGGGGGGCCTGAGTCCTGTGTGTCTGCTCGTGTCTCCCCTGGCACTGTGTGGGGGGCCTGAGCTCCCTGGTGTCCTGCTCTGTGACTCCCTGTCCTTGTGTGGGGGGCCTGAAGCTCCCTAGGTGTAAGCTTGTGTTCCCTGTCACTGTAGTGGAGCCCAACTTGCCTGCAAGCTCCCTTGTGTGTCCTGCTCTTGTGGACTCCCTGTCACGTGTGTGGGGGCCATGAGACCCCTGTGTGTCCTGCTCTGTGACTCCATGTCACTGTGTGGGGGGGCATGCCTGAGCTCCTTGGTGTGCCCCAGGCTCTGTGACTCCGTCACTGTGTGGGAGGGCTCTGGAAAGGCCCCTAGTGGGGACCTGCTCTGTGACTCCCTGTCACGTAGTGGGGGGCATGAGCTCCATATGTGTCCTGCTCTGTGTCTCCCTGTCACTGTGTGAGAGGCCTGAGCTCCCCTGTGTTACTGCTCGGTGTCTCCCTGTCACTGTGTGGGGAGCCTGAGCTCCCTGTGGGTCCTGTATGTGGACTCCTGCATGTGTGGGGGCCTGAGATCCATGATGATGGCCTGATCTGTGACTCCCTGTTAACTGTGTGGGGAGGCCTGAGCTCCGTGTAGGTCCTGCTCGTGGACTCCATGTCAGTGTGGGGGGCCTGAGAGCTTCCCTGGTGTTCCGCTCTGTGTCTCAATGTCACTGTGTGTTTTTCCTTCGGGGGCTGAGACTCCCTGTGGGTCCCGCTCTGTGTCTCCATTGTCACTGTGATGGGGAGACTGAGCTCCCTGTGGTCCTGCTCTGTGTCTCCCTGTCACTGATGGGGAGACTGAGCTCCTGTGTGATCTGCTCTGTGACCCTGTCACCTGTGCTGGAGGAGCCTGAGCTCCCTGTGTGTCCTTGCTCTTTGTCTCCCTGTCACTGTGTGGGAGCTGAGCTCCCTGTGGTGTCCTGCTTGTGACTCCCTGTCACTGTGTGGGGGGCCTGAAGATTCCCTGTGGGTCCTGCTCTGTGTTCTCCCTGTCACTGTTGTGGGGGGCCTGAAGGCTCCCTGTGTGTCCTGCTCTGGGTTCCATGTCACTGTGTGGGGAGGCCTGAGCTACCGTGTGCCCTGCTCTGTGTCTCCCTGGTACCAACTGTGTGGGGAGCTTTGAGCTCCCTGTGTGTCAGCTCTGTGACTCCCTGTCACTGTGATGGGGCACCTGAGCTCCCTGTGTGTCCTGCTAGTGTGACTCCCGTCACTGTGTGGGGGCCTGAGCTCCTGTGTGGCCTGCTCTGTGACTCCCTGTCACTGGGATGGTGGCGGGCTGAGGCTCCATGTGTGCCCGCCCCTGACTGGGCTGATGTGGGGCAGTTTCACTTTTAATGTAAGTGGGAGCTGGCGCTCATGTCGATAAATCCCATATAATCATCAAATGAAGGCGGACTCCAAGGCTATAATCTCATCAATAAACATATAATTCTAAAATAGTGATTGGAAATAAGCTATACATATATTAGTGCACCAAATTTACTCTGTGTACCCCTTAAAACAACACACAGCTCACCCAACCTCCTAATTACACATACACAGATATCAGTGACCACTTACCTCTCACTACACACTCCTAATACACAGGCATCAGGACACGTACCTCTAAACCCCTCCTAATACACAGAGATAGGGACACGTAACTTCCACCCCCCTTGAATACAGTTCAGGGACATGTACCTCTCCCTCCTATCTTAAACATAGACATATATATATACTCTCTATACTAGTGACGGGGAGGTGGTTAATACAAGGTGTTATAATAATATATATAGAACACTCTCTATACTAGTGCCGGCGGGTAGGTGGGGAATAAACAGGTATATATATATCAGACACTCGCTATACTAGTGCCGGAGTATCACAGGTATATATATATATAGCCACTCTCTTACTAGGTGCCGGGGTAGGTAATACACAGGTATATATATACAGACACTCTCTATCCTAGTGACGGGGTAATACACAGGTATATATATACAGACACTATCTATACTAGTGCCTGGGTATAATACACAGGTATAAATACCAGACAATCTCTATACTAGTGCCGGGGTAATACCACAGTATTATATATCCAGACCATTCTCTATACTAGTGCCGGGGTAATCACAGGTATATATATTACAACACTCTCTATACTTAGTGCCGGGGTAATACAAAGGATCTATTATACGACACTCTCTATAATAGTGCGGGGTAATACACAGGTAATATAATATACAGACACTCTCTATACTAGTGCCGGGGGTAATACACCAGGTTAATAATATACAGACACTCTCTATACTAGTGCCGGGGTAATACACAGGTATATATATATAATATAGACACTCGCTATTACTAGTGCCGGGGTATATAATACAAAGGTCTAATAATAACAGACACTCTCTATACTAGGGGCGGGGTAGTAATAACAGGTATATAATATAGACACTCTCTATTACTGTGCCGGGGTAAATACACAGGTATATATATACAGACACTCTCTATACTAGTGGCCGGAGGTAATACACAGGTATATATATTACAGACACTTACTTATACTAGATGCCGGGGTAATACAACAGGTATATATAGACAGACACTCTCTATACTAGTGCCGGGGTAGGTGTCATACACAGGTATATATATACAGCACTTCTCTATACTAGGCCGGGTATTAATACACAGGTATTTATATATACAGACAATCTCTTATCACTAGTGCCGGCGGTAATACACACCTCTTTCTCAGAGTTTGAGCCGATATCAGCAGGGCGAGGGGACCTGTTGGGTGCACTGTAGGATTGAGAGGGGAGTGTGCGCTGCTCAGGCTGCGGGGAGGTGCCCGGGCCGGCGGTGCCCGGGGCGGAGGTGCCCAGGACAAGGCAGTGCCGGGAGAGGATGGTGCACACCCAGGCCGGGGCAGCAGGCAGGTTGCTTGGTGTAACCAGGTTATAGACAGATACTGTCTGACCTGCTGACGCTGGGACTGCTGAATGTGATACTTGGTTGGGTTCTCCAGGTGAGTCTGCACCTGTAGGGGAGGAACATCATGACATCATCTATACTGTGTGACATCATCTCTACACTACGGCATCCTCTATACAAGTGTGACATCATCTATACTGTGTGACAATCATCCTACACTACGGCATCCTCTATTACAAGTTGTGAATTTTTACAGTGTGACATCATCTATCAAGTGTGACATCACTATCAGTGAACATCATCTATACCGTGTGACATCATCTCTACAAGCCGCACCTCTATGCAGTGGGAAATCATTATACAGTGTGACATTCATCTATACAGTGTGAACATCCTCTCTACACTACGGGCATCCTCTTATGCAGGGTGACATATCTTACAGTGTGACTGTGACATCATCTATACAGGGTGACATCATCTCGACACTACGACATCTCTATGCAGTGTGACATCCCTCATAAGTTGTGACATCCTCTATACAGTGTGCATCCTCCTATTTACGTGTGACTCATCTCTACACTACGGCATCCTCATGCAGGTGACATCATCTATACAGTGATGACATCATCTCATACACTACGGAATCCTATATTACAGTGTGTGACATCCTCATTACAGTGGAGTAAATTCCTCCTATTACAGTGTGACATCCGCTCTCACTCCGACATCCTCTATGCAGTGGAATCTCTTATACGTGTGACATCCTCTATGCAGCTGTGACATAATCTCTACACTACGGACATAATCTATGCATTTGTGTTGGACATCTCTATACAGTGTGACTCCTCAGATAAAGTGTGACAAATCCTCTATACAGTGTGACATCATCTCTACCACTACGGATCCTCTATGCAGGTGTGAACTCATCTATACAGTGGTGACATCAGCATACAGTGTGGAATCTCTCTACACTACGAACTACCTCTATGCAGTGTGACATCCTCTATACAGTGTGACATCCTCTATACAGTGTGACATCCTACTATACAGAGGTGACATCATCTCTACACTAACGGGCAATCCTCTATGCAAGTGTGACATTCATATTATACAGTGTGACACTATTACAGTGTGACATTCCTCTCTACACTACGACAGCCTCTATGCAAGATTGTGACATCCACTATTACAGGCAATGTGACATGCTCTATACAGTGTGAACATCCTCTATACAGTGTGACATCATCTCTACACTACGGATCCTCTATGCAGTGTGACTTATCTATAACAGCGAGTAAATCATCTAGACAGTGTAGACATCATTCTCACACTACGGCATCATATATGCAAGGTAGACGATCTATACAGTGTGACATTCTATACAGTGTGACATCATCTATACAGATGTGACATCATCCCTACACTACGGGATCCTGGATATACAAGTGTGAAATCCTCAGACAATACGGCATCCTCTATACAAGGCTGTGACATCCTCTATACAGTGTGAATCATCTATACACCCGGTCTCTTCCCCCACCACACAACCCTGTCTCTCACCCACCCACGGTCTATAAGGTTAGCGCAAGCCCGTCTCTCAACCCACCACCCGTCTCTCACCCACCCACACCACCCACCCGTCTCTCACTTACCACCAACCCCCCACCCTGTCTCTCACCCAAAAACCTGTCTCTCAACCACCCAGTTCTCTCAAACCCTGTCTCTCACCCACCCGGGCATCTCACACCAAACCATGTAACCTACACCCAACCCACCGTTCTACACCCACCATCCTGTCTCTCAAACCCAGGTTGGCACTGTGTGCTCATTTGACATGTCACTTCCCAGAATCCCTTGCTGCAGTGGGAGAATGATATGCTGGGTGATAAGGGGAAAGGCAGGGTGGCAGACAAGTATAAGACTGAATGTGCTCACAAGTATTAATTTTATAAAAACCCCACACATGTCCAAGAAGAAAGTCTCCTCATATGTTTCGTAGCTGTAGGGGAGGCTCTCTGCTATCCGGGTCCCACCCTGGGTAGCTATGGAAATGTCAGTGTCCAGGTATAACAGGTCTTGTCCACTTGTATTGCTGTCAGCATGCAGTACCTTATGTGTGCATCAAGGCATCTTCTTCCTGGGTCAGTCTAGCGGGACTAGGAAATCTCTTCCTGTATACTTCAGATCA
Organism: Ascaphus truei; assembly: GCA_036426205.1. Taxonomy (NCBI): domain Eukaryota; kingdom Metazoa; phylum Chordata; class Amphibia; order Anura; family Ascaphidae; genus Ascaphus; species Ascaphus truei. The sequence goes on from WSYH01004000.1 coordinate 35,143, forward strand.
GGCTTTTTCTAACAGTCCGCTAATACAGCCATGTAGATGTCTGGTTGATTGCAGTGCAATTAACCAGCACACTGCCTGGATTAGAGACATTTTCTCAACAGTGATAAGTCCCTGTTACAGTGTAACATTGTGTAACATTGTCAATAAGGTGGTAACATTGTGCGAACATTGTATATAAGGTGTAAAACATGTGTAACATTTGTATCCATTGACTATAAGGTTTCCTGCCCCTGACATTTCACGCTCGCTTACAACAACTGATCCCATCATTCATTGTGCTGCTGTTCTCATGGTGCAGATTCCACCTACCGCGGTTAACCTTTCTCTCCGCACCAGTGCCCGATATGTTCCATTTCTGCTTCGCCCTAATCTGTATCTCACGACCGCTCCGAGCTGAGTCCCTCATCTTCACACGAGACAAAAACGGCTTAGATGAACCACTGAAACAAAAAGGGTACATTGTACCCTTGTCTAAAGGCTAGGTAACTGTACCATGTCGATAAGTGTTGTAACATTGTACCTTGTCAATAAAGGTGTAACACTGTGTGACTCATTGTACCATTGTCTATAAAGGTGTAACATGTGGTACTCATTATTACAAGTCTATACGGTGAAACACAATGTATCTTGTCTATAAGGTGTAACATTGTACTCAGTTGTACCATTGTCTATAAGGTTGTCTGTTTGTAAAATTGGGTACTATTATACCAGTGTCTCTAAGGATTGTAACCTTGCTATCATTGTCTATAGCTGTAACATTGTGTGACTCATCTACCCATTGTCTAAAGGTGATGTAAACATTGTACATGTCTAATCAAGGTGAACATGTATCATGTCTATAAGGTGTACCATTTGACTCATTGTACCATTGATCTATAAGGTTGTTGTGTAACATTGTGTGTACCATTATACCATTGTCTAAAGGATAATGTTGTATGTGGAACATGTGTATTAATTGTACAAATTGTCTATAACGGTGTAACATTGCTAGCGATTGTCTATAAGGTGTAAATTGTACGATTGTCTATAAGGTGTTAACATTGTACGATTGTCTATAAGGTGTAAACATTGTACCATTGTCTATAAGGTGTAACATTATTGTACCATTGTCTATAAGGTGTTGAACAATTTGTGTAACATATGTACCATTGTTGGTTCTGTGACATACGTGAACTATTAGAATTGTCGGTAATGTTTTTCGGATAGTGTTAGCACTCTGGGTGTTCACTGATTGAAACACGAGCGAGGTCTGTAAATTGACCCCGCAGTAATGTGAGGTCTGTTAATTGTAATTCCCCCGCCGTAATTGCGGTCTGTAATGCCCCCACAGTAATAATGTGAGGTCTGTAATTGCCCCGACAGTAATGATGGAGTGTTCTGTTAATTGCCCCCGCAGTTATATGTGAAGGTCTTAATTCACACCACAGTAATGTGAATGGTCTGTATAATTGCCCCCGCAGTAAACAGTAATGTGAGGTATGTAATTGCACCCCGACTAGGTAAATGTGGAGGTCTGTAATTGCCCCCGAAGGATGTGAGGTCTGTAATGCTCCCCGCATAATGTGATTCTGTCAATTGCACCCCGCAAGTCATGTGAGGTCTGTAATTTGCCACCGCCAGGGCATGTGAGGTCTGTAAGTGCCCCCGCAGGAATGTGATGAGGTCTGTAATGCACCCCGCAGTATGTGAGGTCTGTAATTGCCCCCGCAGTAATGTGAGTTCTGTACTTGCCCCGCAGTAATGTGAGGTCTCGTATGTTAATTGCCCCCGTTAGTAATGTGAGTTCGGTTAATTGCCCACCCCCGCAGTAAGTGAGGGTCCTGTAATTGCCCCCGCAGTAATGTGAGGTCTGGTGATGGCCCCAGCAGGAATGGAGGCTGTAATTGCTCCCGTATAATGATGAGTTCTTTGTAATTGCCCCAGCAGTTAGTGTGAAGGTCTGTAATGGACCCCGCAAGTAATGTGACGGTCTGTAATGGCCCCCGCAGGAATGTGAGGTCTGTAATTGCCCCCATAGTAATGTGAGTTCGTAATTGCACCCCGCAAGTAAGTTGTGAGGTCTGTAATTGCCCCCGCAGAAGTGAGGTCTGTAATTGCCCCCGCCGTATGTGGATGGTATTTGTTAAGGCCCCCGCAAGTATGTGAGGTCTCTGTAATTGCCCCCGCAGTAAGTAATGTTTTGGAGGTCTGTAATTGCCCCCGCCAGTAATTGAGGTCTTAATTGCCCCAGCAGTAATGTAGGTCTTGTAATTGCCCCGAGTAATGTGGGTCTGTAATTGCCCCCCGCAGTAATGTGAGTTATGTAATTGCCCCCGCAAGTAAAGTAATGTTGAGTTCTGTAATTGCGCCCCGCAGTACAGTAAGTTAAGTGAGTCTGGTAATTGCCCCCGCAGTAATGTGAGAGTTTGTAATTGCTCCCCCGCATGAATGTGAGTATGTTTATTTGCCCCAGCAAAGGAATAGTGAGGTCAGAATTGCCCCGCAGGAATGTGAAGGTCTGTAATTGCCCCAGCAGGAAGTGAGGTCTGTAATTGCCCCCGCAGGAATGTGAGGCGGTAATTGCCCCCGCAGGAATGTGAGGTTGTATTTGCCACCGCAAGTAATGTGAGGTCTGTTAAATTGCCCCGCCGGAATGTCGAGGTATGGATTTGACCCACCGCAGTAGTAAAGTAATGTGAGGTCTGTAATTGACACCGCAGGAATTGTGAGCGTCGTAATTGGCCCCGCAGGAATAGTGAGGTCTGTAATGTAAGTGCCCCCGCAGTAAGGTGAGGTCTGTAATGCCCCCGCAGTTAATAGTGGTTCGTAATTTGCCCCGCAGTAGTAAGGTGAGTTCTGTAATTGCCACCCGCAGTAATGTGAGTTCATGTAATTGCCCCGGCAGTAATGTGAGGTCCTGTTAATGCCCCCGCAAGGAATGTGAGGTCTTATTTTGCCCCGCAGAGGGAATGTGAGGTGGTCGTAATTCCCCCGCAGGTAATGTGAGGTCTGTAATTGACCCACGCGGTAATGTGAGGTCTGTATATTGCCCCCGCAGTAATGTGAGCGTCTGATGAAAGTGCCCCCGCAGTAATTGAGTCTGTAATTGCCCCAGGCAGGAATAGAGTCGAATTGCCCCCGCAGGATGTGAGGTCTATAATTGCTCCCGCAGGAAGGTGCTATTAGAAAATTTGTACTGACTTGAATATATAAACGGGTGCAGTGTCTGTGCAGGGGGCTCAACACCCAGTCCCCAAGCCCCCCAAACAGGTCAGCTATAAAGGATATCCACTGCTTCAGTACAGAGAGGGCTGTAAAGACTGAGCATCTTATTGCGCCACCTGTGCTGAAGCAGGGAGAGAGTGATTGAGCCACCTGTGTGGAGCAGGGATATCCTGAAGAGCGGACCTGTTTGGGGGGATTGGGGACTGGGGTTGAGCCCCCGGTGTAGTGGGGCGCGGCGCGTTAGGGTTACCGCCACACAGAGACATGTCCTGCAGAATCCCTACGTTTGCCCAGTTACCGAGAAGCCTCCTCAACCGGTACCAGCAGCCGTCTCGTCTTTAGGCGAGCTCATGGCGGGCGTCGTCGAATGCGTACGTGCGCTGATTCAGCGAGCACGCCAGGAATCTACCTGATTGCATTAGGTACGCCCCATCACCCCCCCCACTCCAAGGTCGCCCGCATGGTGCTGACGCACGGCGACGCGCTACATTTTGCCGCACAACTCAAATTGAGATTTTTGGGCCGCACAGTCTTGTAACGTCAGCGTAACGGGAGCTGGTTCAGGCCAATGAGGGCGAACAGCCTCAGTGATAGCGTTCGCACCCCCCCCCCCCCCCCAAACTCCTGCAGGCTGGCGCAAACAGCGCTAGACGACTGACCCCGGGGAAGAGCGACAGTCTCACTTTCTTTGAACAGTACGAGATGAGGTGCAGTGCGTAGAGTGTTAAGCTCTGCAGGGTAGTTACATCAACAGCTCAACCTACCACAGCGAGGAGACTCTCACCTTTAGCACCCCTCCAATGGCACCTCGAAGAGGTGGGGCGGCATGATCGCGTTGATGACAGAGTATGGCGCGGGCGTCCTCCAGCGTGATCTGTTCCCGTGCGCTCTGCCAGGATTGAGCTTTGCTCCTGCAGCTCCCTGCGCTTCCTGCTCCTGCCGCATGAGCTCTCATCAGAGCTGCCGCAGTAACACCCGCGAAGACATTGTGCCGGGCGTGCTGTGCGGGCGCCCGACTGTGCGGGGGGGGGAACAACAAATCAGGGGCCAGCTCCTGGCACACATACGGCGCGCCGCCCCCAGCACACACAGACTGCCGCGGGCACACATACTGCGCGGGCACGCATACTGCCGCGGGCACACATAATGCCGCTGGCACACATCTGCCGCTGGCACACATGTACTGCGCGGGCACACATCCAGACTGCCGCGGGACACACATACTGACGCGGGCACAAATACTGCCGCTGGCACGCAACATCCACTGCCGCGGGGGCACACATACTGCGGGGCACGCACACATACTGACGCGGGCACAATACTGCCATGCGGGCACGCAAACATACTGCCGCGGGCACACATACTGCGCGGGGCAAAATACTGCCCGCGGGCACGCAACATACTGCCGCCGGGCACAAATACTGCCGCGGCACGAATACTGCCGCGGGCAAACATACTGCCGCTGGCACAATACTGCCGCTGGCAACACACATACTGACGCGGGCACAATACTGCCTGCGGGCCACACATACTGCCGCGGGCACGAATACGCCGCTGGGAAAGCACACATACTGCGCGGGCACGCCATACGGCCGCGGGCACACGGAACACATTACTGCGCGGGCACGCATACGCCGCGGGCACTACATACTGCCGCGGGCACGCACAATACTGCCGACTGGGCACACATTAATTGCCGCGGGCACGCAACACCCATACTGCCGCGGGGCAAACAGTACTGCCGCGGGGGCACGCAACAACCTACTGCCGCGGGGCCCACTACTGCGAAGGGCACCATACCTGCCGCTGGCACGCACAACATACTGCCGCGGGCACACATTACTGCGCTGGGCACAAAATACTGCCCGCGGGCACGCATAACTTTTTACCGCGGGCACGCCAGACTGCCGCTGGCACGCACACATTAACTGCGCGGGCACGCATACTGCCGCGGCACACATACTGCGCGGGCACGCACAATACTGAGCGGGGCACACCATTACGCCGCGGGCACACATTACTGGCGGGCGAGGCCGCAAACATACTGCCGCAGGCACGCATACCTGCCGCTGGCACGATACTGCTCGCTGTGACACAACATACTGCCGCTGGG